>CM068381.1:24711971-24891873 GCA_034770075.1 Aralia elata
ACCAGTAAATTATATATCAAAATATATTTAAATTTATATAGTTAGGGAAGTTGGTCTGTGTTTAAAGATATTGAATAGAAAAATAAGGATAGAATCAGTTGTAATATGGTTATTATCTGTTTAGGTTAATATATAATTATTGCTTATCTTACGCTGTATGTCATGCTAAATTAATTATGTTAATTTTATAGTTATGTGTAATATTGTATTTTTAGTCCTGATATCTGTGTTGTTGGTGTGTGAAAAGTTGGGAATTGTGTCTCAAATGTTTGGAGATATTTTCTAAGCTGTTCTTTTGATGGGGAGTCAATATTGGTGTGGTATTAGATGTGTGTTGGGACACTCATAAGTTAGACTGTTATTATGTTTTGGTGATACTGACCAGGTGGTGGGAGTGTAAATGAATGGTCAATTAGAATCTTGTAGTGTGTAGGCGCCTAGTTGAATAGTGTGTTGGTTTGTGAGATGTGCGTTTGAAGAGTTAGATTGGAGTGGTTTGGGTAGAGTTTGTGTACCTATTGGGGTGACTGTATTGGGTGGAATGTAGAATTGTTAAAACTAAGGGGATAAGGGACTTTGGCAATGATGGGAGAGTGTTGAGTTCGTCATGCGTGGGTAGGGTAATTTTATGAGGTGTGGGAAAATCTGTAAGAGTGGGAGTTGTGATATAGGCAAAATTTTTTTAGTTTCGATTCTTTAAAAAATAAAAATTAAAGAAAAAGTTCTAGTGATAGGGCTTGGAGTGGTTGAGGTGGGCAGTGTTTGTTCAAGTCGTCTTCTACAGAAAAGTTAAAGTGAGTTACAATTGAGTATATAAGTTAGACAAAAGATTTAGTTTATGTTAGTTTAGAGTTACAAGAAAAGGGAATAAGTGATAGTAAGAAGAGAGAGTTTATGTATAGTTTAGTTAGTGAGAAGATAGAAAGGAGTTGAAGTTGGGTTTAAGTAGAAGTAGTGGTTTAGCATCCAGTAAATAGAGTAGTTAAAAGAAGTTAGAAGAAGTAGTAGAAACGAAGAGAAGATAATTAAGATTTAGTTAGTAAATGTTAACTATAGTAGCAGAATAGGGAAAGAGAAGTGAAGTGTGTGTATTGGTTTGTTGTAGTGCGTGGGTGTGTGGATGTTCATTTTGTATTGTCTGTTTTATGGCGGTGGGTTGGGGATCCGTGGTGTTTGGGAGTCTTTGGGGGAGGTGTTGGGGTTGGGTTCTTGTTGGGTATGTAGAAATTATGCTTGGTGTAGGAGGGTGGTGTCTGGGACGTAGTATGTGGCTTGAAATTTGAGTTAGATAAGTTACAGGCTCTTATAGTATGTTATGTGACTTAATGAAAGTGATTGGTCCGTGTTGTGCCTGTCAGTGGATGTACTAGTTTAAGTGTTAAGTAGAATAGTATAGAGAGTTTGTAGGGTGAAGTACAAGTGAGTTTGGAATGATAGTTCAAGGGAATGATGTTATATTTGAAGTTAGAGTGAATGAGTATATGCGAAAGTGTTAAAAGGTGATGCAATAGTTACACATCGTTTAAGCTGTTGAGATGTTTCTAAAGAGCGCTTCTAGAAATATCATAGAGGAGAATGGAAGAGGTGTTAGTGGGGTTTGTTATTAATGTGTAAAGAGTATTTGGTTTGTGCAGGTAGTGGAGAGTGAGTGGGAATTAGTGTTTGTATATTTGAAGTTGAGGATGAGAGAGAAGTTGAGGAGAAATATAAGTTAGTATTATTGGAGTATAAGTTGAGTAGGTTTATGGCAGGAGGGAGTTTAAGGACAAGTTGAAGTAGAGATAAAAGATAAGTTTAAAAAATAAGATGAGAAGATGTCATGAGTAGGATACCAGAGAAGAGAGTGAGATAGTTAATTTAAGAGTAGTTAAGTTGAGCAAAAGCTAAAAAAAGTTGATAGTAAATAAAAGACAAAAGTAACAGTTACCACAGAAAAGTAGAGAAAATGGAGAGAGTAAAGAACGTTGAGTTAGAAGTCAAAAATGTAACCAAGGAAACGGTTTTCAAATTGAGAAAAGTTAGGAAGATTAGTATAAAAGGAGTTAAATAGTTATACTTTTGACATGTCAAACTTAAGACCTTTAGGGTAGGGTTATAACATTGGGTGTTATTGATTGAGTATAATTAAGTTGTACATGGTGGATAAGGTGAAATGATCAACAAAGAAGAATCCATACCACCGTCTACGTAAAAGATGTGAATGGTCCTATGTGTATTCGATAAAATGACAACTCAGTTAGTCCTTGGCCATTGGCAGAAATGAAATATTAGTAAACAGAGTTTTTAATTTGCAATTCATTTAGATGTTGTGCATTTGAGCAATCGAAATACAAATCTTATAATTAAATATAATTAAGACTTGATAGTAATTTTCCATGTCTTATATGTTTAATTTTTGGGAGACATTGTATGGTTAGAAGGATTGAATTGTTACGCGTAACTATGCACTGAAAGGTTCTTTTATTTTGATTAATTGCTTGAAATCTATATTATATGGAAAGTCGTTTTAATCGACTAATGGGGGGATTTACCCTTGATTATAGAATAAATATTATTTATATTTATTAAAATGATTAGATTAAATAGTTTAAATTTATTTATTTAAATAAGATCTAGAATTTGTTCTAATTTATTTATTCAACATACCGGTTTAATATGAGAGAACCTAAAGGGTCACAGCGTAAAGTTTAGAAAAATATTTATTTTTTTTTAGAAGTATGAATGACTTATAATTGTAATAAATTAATAAGTTTAAGTGTATTTAATTTAGTCTATGGAGGGATAGAATAAATTAAATAGACTTAATATTTATTATTTAATATTTTAGAAATATTAAATATAAATTAATACGAAGGAGTCCTTATTATTATTATTACTATTTACCTATTATTTAATTCCTATATAGGGATTGGGAAATTAATTAATAGAAGTACTCTCTCATTTAATTCGTAATTGGACATTACGAATTTAATTAATAGGAGTTTAAATTATAATAGAAACCCTAATCCTAAATAGTTTAGAGAAGGTCGGTTTTACTTTACATCTATAAATAATGGAGAAGTCATTTATCATAGTACTTTTGGGTTACACACTCAAGTTGCATTTAGATATTGTGGAGAGATACATTACAATTTCTATATAGAGATTGAAACTAGGGTTTTGCCAACACCCATCTTCATTGAACAAAGTTTTATTCCTTGGTGGATCTTATAACTCTAGAGGCCAAACACTTGGTTGGCTAACAGTCTTGATCAAAGGAAAGAATTTAATCGGTGGAAATGTCAACGGAGAACGCGAAGGAATTTGGAGGTGAAACTTTGTATGCCCCCTTGAGCGGGAAGGCGCTAGAATTCTACAAGGGTATAACATTTCCTTATTCTCAATCTACTTTTTCTCTTGGTTTAATTAATATTTGTGCATAAAAGAAAGATCATGGGTGATGGTTTTGTATAATAAATTTTAAAAAATCTGGATTTTTATCGCGCCTTAACCGCTTTATTTATTGTAATTTTTAGATTAGGAGCATTGTCTGTCGCTTTTGGGGCACTATACAAAACTTATAACAGTTTTGGTATCAAGAGCCAAACTTTATGCGAATTTATTAATTGTTTTGATTCTGTATATACATTGATATGTGTTTTAGAGAACAATATTAATTGGAACATAATTGTTTTGTGTACAAAATTATTTTATATTTTTTTTATTTTTGGTTAAAATTAAAAATAAAGAAGTTTTATTTTGATTTGGATAATTTGATTAAATAATAAACCTCCTTTATTTTTATTTCAAAATTTGGTTAATATGAATTGAAAATAAAAGGAAGTTTTATTTTTTTTTGATTTGGGAATATGATTAAAATAATAGATGTTTATTTTTAATTGAAATTGGATTTTCATGTGATAACTAATTAGAGGTTGGAATTGGCATTTCACATGATAAACTTAATTGGAGTTGAAATTGGATTTTATACTAACTAATATTGCCCATATAAATGATAATCTAATGCATATATGAGAATGGTTTTATTATTCATTAGGGATGAATGTTTATTTTATTGTTACATAATAGCAGAATAATGTATGATATATGAAATAGGGATTTGGATTTATAGACTATTTGACCAAAATGTGGTGATTGGATTGTTATTTGTTTAGTGGAATGGCATTTGTAATGTAATGAGTTTTTATTAAATATGGGGTCTCGTACCCTGCGTACCTTATCCTAATTTTTTTTTCTTAATGTATAAATTCTATCTCCCTCCCTATGTTACTTCCCCTTGACTGCTGATCAAAGGTTTCTATTTATTGTAAATTAGTTTTTTTGTAATAGATATCTAGTTAGAATTAATATTTAGAAGAAAGAATTGGGAGACAAAGGATAGGAAGGAAGCGCTTGAAACAGACACCCGTTTTGTAATCTGGATCTCCCCCGGGCTTTTTTAAATGTAATAGTTATATTTAAATGTTTAATTCTTTGCAACCCCTAGGTTTGACCTTTTGGTGTCATCTTGCGTGGCTCTAGTGAATTACCAAAACTATTGTAATAAAAGTCCATATATTCAATCCGGGTTTAGGAATATAGTATTCTATATGTGCATGTACATTACTATGTTATATATTATATATGTAGTCCCCACAGTGCTTTTCGCATTGTTTTAAATAATATGACGCCGTATTTGTATTATAATTTATACTTGTGCATAGCGCCGCTTAAACAAGGATGAGATCAATTAATAACAAACCCCTCAATAGAAATCATATTAAGTCCTAAGCGTTTCAAAGATATTTCGTGAATTATCGAACGTCGCCCTCTCATAGCATAGGTAAAGCAATAGAGTATTATTAATATTTAGTTATGAGTTTGTCTGTGTCATCCACAAGGCTAAGTATTAAAAAATAATTTAATGATGTTGCTGTTATCACATTTGATTGCTTATACATTAGATCTGAACGATGCTGTTTTGTTGTGTGTCTACACTAAGGACAAGTGTTTTTCTTTCGAATATATGGAAGTGACTAGGTTTGGACTTTAACTTGGATAATTTTTTGATTTGGATGTGGTCACACTTTTTAGATACCAAAATAATCTAAGCCAGGCAAAAATATAAGGAGTTACATAGTGATGTAATTTAGACTATAGTTGTCATACCTATTTATTTTATACTATCATTTGTTGTGTCATACACTAAGGCTAATATATCATTTGTAAATGGGATCCATTGCTAACGAATTGCCTAATTTTTTATGATTTGATATAAAAAATATTTTATTTGAGTTATATAAATATTTTTTATTAATTTATTGAGTTAAATGTGGGGTATTTGTTGAATTTTAATAATGTTAAAATCTTATTTAAATTGTGAATATTGTTATGTTTATTCTAATTTAATTTAATGATTAAAATTAGATGATGGGGGGAAAAGGGGGTTTAATTTTGAATATAATAATTTTATTTGATTATAATGAGAATTTTATGTTTGGTAATTTATTTGTTATTTGTTTTAAATGAAATTTAATTATTTGACGTTAATTATATTTAATTTGAATTTTATTTTAATAATAAGTTTCAATTGAACTTAATATTGGTTGTGACATTTTATTAAACTATATGTTATATTGGTTTTATTTAAAATAAATGATAATAAGGAGGTTTTAATTTATTTTTTACCAAACAAAGGTCCCTTATGATCCCGTTTGTTTGGAAATAAATTTTGGGTTATTTTTATTTGTGTTTTACCAAACAAGACATAAGAATAATAGGTTATCTCCTTAATTGTAATTGGCCAAATCATAGCCATTCTATGGCTTTTTGAATTTTATATACTGAATGAATTAAATTAGTAATTTCTAACGTTATTAATTTGAATTTAATGAGCCCCAATGTCAGTTTTTATTCTTCTTAAATTCTATCAGTTTATTTTTTAAGTTGCGTCTGTTGTAAAAGAAAAGAGAAGAACAGAGAGAAAAAGAAAAGAAAGAAGAACATCAGAGTGTTGAGAGAAAAATGAGAGGAGCAGAGTTTCTGAGATATTTGAGAATTGAGAATTGTAAAAGAATTTGAGGAAAGTAACTTGTAATTTTTTAAAAAGTAATTCCATCATAAGTTTCCATAAAGTAATTGAAGGTTATATAATTTCTTTTTCCTTTTGGTTTTTATTCTTCTGTATATAGTTTTTAGTTTACTGTATGTTAAAATTCAATTGTTAGAATATTTGAACTATTTGATTATAGTTTGTTTGTAGATTGGTAATAATCATGTGTTAGATGATTATATGATGATGTTAAATACACAAAATTAATATTAGAGGTACTTAATCCATGAAAATCAATGCTTTAGAATTGTGTTTTTTTAAGTTTTTACAGAGTGTTTACTTTTTGAATTGTATATATGGTATGGAAAAATTGATTGCTCCCTTATTTTGGAATTTTATTAATACGGTAAATTGATTAATTGTTTATGATTATTTTTTGATGTAAAAACCATGAATAATGACAATAGAAGAATGGGGTTCAGGTTTGATTGAAAAAAGTGGTGGAAATTTTACAGAGTTTTGTTTTTATGAAAAATGGCCAAAAACATGGTTATTTTTATTAAAACAGTGAATTTTTTGGTTTTAAATTGATTGATTATGTGTTTTATAATGCCTTTAGATTAGTTAGACAACATGTTGGGTAAAAATGTTTTATTATCATATATGGGTGTTTGGGGTATAATTCTAAATTATTGTTTTTTCATGGAATGGCTAGTATTTCGGAAAATTTTTGGCCAAAGTTTTGGAGCGCACTAAAGTTTTTCACTGGTTCGCACGAGCTGGGGGAAGACGGGACAGTCATAGTCTAATTCGACCCCGGCAGGGGCGATAGAAAAAGGACCTGGTTTCTTCGCCCCAAGCGACAGAAGTCCGCCCCGGCGACGAAATTGTTAAGCTTTTTCTCGCCCCGGCGAGAAACGCTACTGTTTAAAAAAAAAAAAATTTAATTTATTATTTTCTTTTCTGGGAAATTATGATGCATAATTAAAACTTATATTAATGTGACTAATGTACTACCAAGATGGTTTGCTACTTAGCATTTGTTGTCTAAAGTATGCTAAATGAGATACTATAATTAGGTAAAAGGAACCTAAAGTGATTATAAATTTTTGTAACTAATTTTATGTTACCATCTTATAATTTAATTGTATAGGTTGATTTAAGGATCGTGAATTATTTAATTTGTAATCTACGCTTGAGGCAAGTTTCCTTATCTCAAACTTATTACTTTTGCGTTGAGCTAAGTTTTCTTTCTTTAAACTTGTTAAAACTATTATAGCAAGTTTTCTAATTCTTCAGCTTGTTATTATTACAACAAGTTTACTTCCTTTGAGTGAATTAATTAACCTTAGCTTATGGTTATTCAAGCAAGGCTGATATCATGTTGAGTAATTATATTTTGTTTCAGATATTATTTATTCAGTCTTTGATTATCATTCAAACTTCGAATACAAACTTTACTAAAGGAACTAGACTAGCAAACCATTATTGTTTCAGCTAGTCCTTAGTTGATGACGTTTCAAAAACTTAGATTATCTAAACTTGTTCCAAGCCAAGTTCTTTTTGGTACGGACTCTTATTATAAACTGAGATGAACAACCCTAACATAGGGGATTATTACGCTTAGCGTTAAAATGTTTGTGCACAATACATTGTACAAAGGGCTGATCCCCCTGAGTACGAGATGAAGGTCCATTTATAGTCTTTAAGACTGTTAAAGGTTACGGTAAAAAAAATACTTGTTAACTTAGGACATAGTTCGAGGTCTTGAGACCCTCAGATATATTCAAACTTTGATTACTTATTGATTAACTTCAAAAAAATCATTGCTTCTCATTTGAACTCTATTTCGATTAAAAGTTATTGTTATCATTCTTGTGGGCAATTGTTTGCTCATCTCTTACATTAAATATTTCAGCTAAGCCCGAGAAGCAGGACGAGCCGTCCACCAGTAAGGGCAAGGGCAAGATGCAGAAATAGTTCTAGATTTATTAATTAATTTGATGAACATTTGTACCAGACTTGTTTTAGATTTTTTTTTTATATTCCGCATTTGATGTATTAAGGTTGTAGTGACCTGGGATTTTAATTATTGATGTAACCCGGTTTGGGAGATGATTAATTAAGTTTATTTTAATTGCTTAATTATGGGTAGTTAGATGTGAATGAATGGGATTAGTGATACACCAAATCAGGGGAAAATTAAGTACCCAGATTTGGGGGTGTCACAGGTTGGTTATCAGAGCTGTAGGTTATGAACCTTTAGGTGGGGAAAAACCTTAGGGTAGTAGCCTTTTAGAAGATAGAGAATATAGTGGTGATAAACTCTTATCGAGTTCTAAGGAATGAATTACGGAAATTCATAAAAGACAACAAAATGATTATGTGCTATGTGCTTATTGATAATAAACTTATGTGCTCGCGAGTACTATCGAGTATTGTCAATTAGTAATTAAAACTTAAAACTTTGTTGTCAGGATGACTGATAGAGGAGAGCCCAGCCAGACTAGGGAGGAGGAGCCCCGAGATATTTCACGTGGTTCATGATGCAGCTAGTGCAGAGGGAGCTATCTCCATTGGTTACAGTTACAGGTCACGAGTATGAGCCTGAGACTGATCCTGAGGAGGACCCTGAGGAGGATCCTGAGGAGGACCCTGAAGAAGAGGTTGAGGAGGAGGAGGAAGACCCTGAGGGGATATCATTATCTACTTTGGGTGTTCAGATGTACGAGCAGGTGTATGATCGCAACATAGAGTTGCAGGACAGAGTGGAAGAGTTAGAGAGGCAGTTGGCGGAGCGGAGCGACAGTCTGATTTGGAGCAGAAGAGCAGTGAGATTGTGGAGCCTAGACATACGTCTTGGAGACGTGGAGTGGAAGTTGGTTCATGTAGAGAGTGATAAGGAGGAGTTAGAGGAACAAGCTGCAGAACATCAAACCACTCTAGAGCAGAAGGATGCTGAGATCCAAGACCTTTCTTCACGTCTTGCAGAGGGTCTGAGCAGAGGCTAGCACAGTCTGAGTATCGACGCGGACAGTTGATAGCCAGGAATGAGATTGTACGAGATGAGTTGAAAGAGGTTTTGAGTCAGCTAAGCGGGCGAGAGCGGAGACAGCTTGGCTGAGGGAGGGAGGCTGATCGTGCAGATTCGTGTTGAGTGTGAAATGCGGTCAAAGAAGGCCAAGATTGATGAGATGGAGTATATTTTTCATACTACCATAGACAGAGCTCAAGATCGAGCTAATCGTCATCCAGATGTGATGGATGTAGGATGATGACAACGCATTATGGAGCAGGAACGCCAGGAAGCTGTTACGTCGTGGGATGTCATCATAGATTATGATTAGTTATGTTATTATGAAATTTATGAGTTAATAAGTTGATTAATCCCAGTTTATTTAATGGTATAGAATAATGATGTAATCCTGGAACTTGGTGGATTTCAGGATAGATGATTTGATGTAAATAACTACGATGTTATCTCTATTATGTTTTTAAGCAGTTAATGAATAAAATGTGAAAGTTTATCAGATGTGTTATGTATTTAAGTGTTGTTCATAAATGTTTAAGTTAAGACTTAAATGTTTGAGTAATTGAGCAATAGTTTAATAACGAGAATTCTTAACAGTAAAATGCCTCCAAGAAGACAACCAACACGTCAACAGACCCCCGAGGGATCTACTAACAACGAAGAAGCCAACGCTAATCCCATGCAGCAGTTGGTAAATTTGTTAACGGGAGCCTTTGCGAACCAACCCCAAGCGCAGGGCCACGACCTTTAAAGACTTCAAGGCTGTCGGACCTCCAGAATTTCAGGGCTCCATGAATCCGATTGAAGCTCAAACATGGATTATGGAGATGGAGAAAGTGTTTCGATGTCGCCAGATCCAGAGTCGGTGAAGACCAGAAAAACGGCATTTGCGACATTCATGCTGAAATCAGAAGCCAGCTTACTGGTGGCAGGCAAACAAAACTCGTGGTGGTCCAGGGTAATAATACGTGGGAGCGGTTTAAAGAAATATTTTTCGAGACATACTTCCCAGTAAGCGCGCAGAACCAGATGGAAGTGCAGTTCCTAGAGCTGAAGCCAAGGTTACTATGACGGTACCTGAATATGCTGCAAAGTTCAATGAGCTGGCAAGGTTTGCGCCATATCAGGTTAACACGGATGAGCGGAAGGCTAGGAGATTTGAGCAGGGACTGAAACCCTGGTTATATAGTAGAGTTTCGTTGTGTTTCAACTAAGTTCATTTGCGGCAGTGCTAGGAAAAGGCAATTATCGCTGAAGGAGGGCAGTGATGCTCTGTCAAAGTACAACCAGGAGCAGAAGAAAAAGAAGAATGAGAATGAAAACAAAGCAAGTGGTAAGCCATGGGGGCAGTAATCAGAAAAGGAAGTGGAATGATAGTAAACTCTGTGGGAAGTCAGCAGGGTAATCAGAAGAAGAAGATAGAGGTGTGCAGCAACTGTGGGAAGAGCCATATGGGTGCTTGTTTGAAGGGTAAGCGGGTGTGCTTCAACTGTGGACAAGAGGGCCATATTTCACCAAATTGCCCTAATCCGAAGAAAGGAGCATGTTTCATTTGCGGGTCGAAGGATCACTTTGCCAGAGAGTGCCCTAAGAGAAAACAGCTACAGGAGGAGCTGGTGCAGGAAAAAGGGAGCAGCGGTGGAGGTAATCTGACTATCACCGGACCGACCACAGCCCAAACCGGACCTACGCGTCTCGAACGTTCAACATGACGGTGCAGGACGCTGTGCAGTCAAAGGATGTGGTGTCAGGTATCATTCCAGTCAATAATTATTAATGCTTATGTATTGTTTGACTCGGGTGCTACTTGCTCATTTATATCCGATGATTTTGCTAAAGAACTTAGAATTAACCCCAGGAAGAACTAGATTACCCTATGAACATAGAGATTGCGAATAGGGAAATAATTCCTTGTTAAACTTATCCACAAGGATTGTCAAATAGGATATTAAGGGTCAGATAACGACGGTAAACTTGATCCCAATTCGACTTGGGGAGTTTTTTGACGTTATATTGGGTATGGATTGGTTGACTAATCATGGGGCAGTCATTTGACTGTCAAAAGAAGTGTATTAAACTTATGACTCCGTCAAAGGTTGTTATTTTTATGGTAGCAAAATCGCCTAGACAAGCGAGTTGTCTGACGATGATGCAGGCAGAAAGATAGAAGTTGTTAAGGCAAGGATGTGTAGGGTATCTAGCCTACATAGTTGATATGCGAAAGGAAGGTGCAAAGTTGGAAGAGATACCAGTGGTTAGAGATTTCGTGGACGTGTTTCCTGAAAGATTTACCAGGATTACCGCCAGATAGGGAAATCGAGTTTGTGATTGATTTAGCACCGGGAACGGCCCCTATATCGAAGGCCCCGTATCGAATGGCTCCAGTGGAATTAAAGGAGTTGATGGCGCAACTACAGGAGTTGCTAGATAAAAAGTATATTCAACCAAGCGTTTCGCCGTGGGGAGCGCCGGTATTATTTGTTAAGAAGAAGGACGGATCAATGCGTCTTTGCATTGATTATAGAGAATTGAACAAGGTCACGATCAAAAACAAGTATCCGTTGCCAAGGATCGATTGACCTGTTTGATCAACTAAAGGGGGCAAGGTACTTTTCAAAGATAGATTTACGAAGTGTGGGTACCATCAGTTGAAGGTGAGACAGGAGGATATACCAAAGACGGCATTTCGAACTAGATATGGTCACTATGAGTTTTTGGTTATGTCATTTGGTTTAACGAATGCGCCTGCAGCATTCATGGACTTAATGAATAGGGTGTTCAAACCATTTCTGGATAAATTCGTAGTGGTGTTTATAGACGACATCCTCGTATATTCCAAAACTCAGGAAGAACACGTCGAGCATTTGAGGGTGACATTAGAGGCGTTAAGGAAAGAGAAATTGTATGCAAAATTTTCGAAGTGCGAATTTTGGTTGGAACGTGTGCAATTTCTTGGGCATGTGATTGATAAGGACGGAATATCGGTAGACCCATCAAAAGTCGAAGCTGTGATAAACTGGGATCAGCCGAAAACACCGTCAGAAGTGAGGAGTTTCCTAGGTTTGGCAGGATATTATAGGCGTTTTATTCAAGATTTCTCGAGAATCGCCACTCCGTTAACGAATTTAACAAGAAAATCAGTGAAGTTTGTTTGGACGGAGAAGTGCGAAGAGAGTTTCCAAGAACTAAAGAAGAGACTAAGTTCGGCACCTGTATTGTCTTTGCCAGATGATACGGGAAATTTTGTGGTGTATAGCGACGCATCGCATAAGGGACTTGGTTGTGTGTTGATGCAGAATGGAAAGGTTATTGCATATGCATCGCGCCAACTAAAAGACTATGAAAAAGGGTATCCGACCCATGACTTAGAGTTAGCAGCTGTGGTGTTTGCTCTGAAAATCTGGCGACACTATCTCTATGGGGAGAAGTGTGAAATATACACAGACCATAAAAGTCTGAAGTATATTTTTACACAGAAAGATTTGAATATGCGGCAAAGGAGATGGATAGAGTTAATCAAGGACTATGATTGTGAAATCCTATACCATCCGGGAAAAACCAATGTGGTTGCAGACGCTTTGAGCAGAAAGGGTCGGGAGAAATTGTTTTTGTTAACCGCTCAGGAGAAGCTCGTGGAGGAAATGGCTAAGTTGGAATTAGAAGTAAAGAATCATATGACATCGACCGAAAAATTATTTCAGATAGAAACCCAACCAACTCTGGTGGAAAAAGTGAAGGAAGCGCAACTCAAAGATGAGGAATGTGCTGAGATACGGAAAAGATTGCTTGAGGGCGAAAAGCTTAAATACAAAGTTGACACTGAAGGACTGCTTAGATTCGAAGGCCGAATTTGGGTTCCGGCAGAACTAAAGATCAGAGAAGAGATTTTGACCGAAGCCCATAGTTCAAGATTTTCGGTTCACCCAGGAAGTACGAAGATGTACCAAGATCTTCGCCAACATTTCTGGTGGCCAAACATGAAAAGAGAGGTTACTGAGTGTGTTGCGAAGTGCCTAACCTGTCAGAGAGTAAAAGCAGAACATCAACGACCAAGTGGTTTGCTACAGCCTTTGGAGATACCAGAATGGAAATGGGAGCATATCACGATGGATTTCGTGGTAGGTCTTCCAGCTACTCAGAAGGGATATGACGCGATATGGGTCATCGTGGATCGACTGACGAAATCAGCGCACTTTTTACCAATCAAAGTCAGATTCACTTTAGATCAGCTGGCGAAGTTATATATCAAAGAAATTATCTCGAGGCACGGTGTTCCAGTGTCAATAGTGTCAGACAGGGATCCGCGGTTCACATCAAAGTTTTGGAGGAGTCTGCAAACTTGTTTGGGGACACAGTTGCGAATGAGTACAGCCTATCATCCTCAAACCGATGGCCAGAGTGAAAGAACAATTCAAACGTTGGAGGACATGCTGAGAGCGTGTGTCATGGATTTCAAAGGCAACTGGGATGATCATTTACCTTTGGTCGAATTTTCTTACAACAACAGTCATCACGCCAGTATCGGCATGCCACCCTACGAAGCGTTGTACGGAAGGAAATGCAGAACTCCGTTATGCTGGGATGAGGTTGGTGAACGTCGACTATTAGGACCCGAGCTGGTGCAACAAACTGCTGAGATTGTTCAAATAATAAGAGCCAGACTGATAGCCGCTCAAGACAGGCAGAAAAAGTATGCTGACCAACACCGACAAAATCGCGAATTTGAGGTCGGCAGCTTCGTGTTTCTCAAAGTATCTCCCTGGAAAGGGAAAATCAGATTTGGAAAGAAGGGTAAAACTAAGTCCGCGATTCATTGGACCCTTTGAAGTGCTGAAACGGGTGGGTGAGGTAGCTTATGCGGTAGCTTTACCTCCTGAGTTAGGCCACATTCACAATGTTTTCCACATATCGGTGCTACGACCGTATAAGTCTGATTATAAACATGTCATAGAGTATGAACCGATACAGTTTGAGCAAGATTTGTCTTATAAAGAGGTTCCTGTACAAATAGTGGACAGGAAAGAACAAGTCCTTAGAAGTAAAGTGATACCTTCTGTAAAGGTAATATGGAGGAACCACAATGCTGAAGAAGCAACGTGGGAACTCGAAGAGCAAATGATGCAGAATTACCCTCAATTGTTTGTTTAATTATATATATTGCGATTCTGGGGACAGAATCTTTGTAAGGGGGGGAGAATGTAACGGACGATTTAATTGCGTTGTGATTCTGGGGACAGAATCCTTTTAAGGAGGGAAAGATGTAACGAATGCAATTTTTATGATTGAATAAAAATATTTATTGAGTTATATAAATATTTTTATTAATTTATTGAGTTAAATGTGGGTATTTGTTGAATTTAATAATGTTAAATATTATTTAAATGTGATTTGTTATGTTTATTCTAATTTAATTTAATGATTAAATTAGATGATGAAAAGGTTTATTTGAATAAATAATTTATTTGAATAAGAGAATTTATTTGGTATTATTGTTATTTGTTAAATGAAATTATTATTTGAGTTAATTATATTTAATTGAATTTATTTAATAATAAGTTCAATTGAATTAAATGTGTGACATTTTAAACTATATGTTATATTGGTTTATTAAAATAAATGAAAGGAGTTTTAATTTAGTTTTACCAAACAAGGTCTTATGATCTTTGTTTGGAAATAATGGGTTATTTTAATTGTGTTTTTACCAAACAAGACATAAGAATAATAGGTTATCCTTAATTGTAATTGCCAAACATAGCCTTATGGCTTTTGAATTTTATAACTGATGAATTAAATTAGATTTCTACGTTATTATTTGATTTAATTGTCAGTTTTTATTTTCTTAATTCTATCAGTTTATTTTTTAAGTTGCGTCTGTTGTAAAAGAAAAGAGAAGAACAGAGGAGAAAAAGAAAAGAAAGAAGAACATCAGAGTTTGAGAGAAAAAGAGAGAGCAGAGTTTGAGAATTTGAGAATTGAGAAGAAAGAATTGAGAAAGAACTTGTAATTTTAAAAGAATTCATCAAGTTCCTAAAGTAATTGAAGGTATAATTTCTTTTTCCTTTTGGTTTTATTCTTCTGTATATAGTTTTAGTTACTGTATGTAAATTCAATTGTTTAGAATATATGAACTATTTGATTATAGTTGTTGTAATTGGTAATAATCATGTGTTAGATGATTATATGATGATTAACAATTAATTTAGAGGTATTAATCCATGAAAAACATGCTTTAGAATTGAGTTTTTAGTTTTTACAGAGTTTACTTTATGAATTGTATATATGTATGAAAATTGATGCTCTAATTGGTTATTAATCGGTAAATTGATAATTGTTTATGATTATTTGATGAAAAACATGAATAATGCAAGAAGAATGGGTTCAGTTGATTGAAAAATGAATTTACAGAGTTTTGTTTTATGAAAATGGCAAAAACATGGTTATTTTATAAAACAGTGAATTTTTGGTTTTAAATTGATTGATTATGTGTTTTATAATGCTTAGATTAGTTAGACACATGTTGGGTAAATGTTTTATATCATATATGGTGTTTGGGTATATCTAATTTGTTTTCTGGATGGTAGAATTCGGAAAATTTTGGCCAAATTTGGCCTAAGTTTTCACTGGTTCGCGAGCTGGGGAAGACGACAGTCAAGTCTATCGCCCCGGCGATAGAAATGAACTGGTTTCTTCGCCCCAGCGACAGAGTCGCCCCGGCGACGAAATTGTTAAGCTTTTTGTCGCCCCGGCGAGAAACGCTACTGTTTAAAAAAAAAATTTAATTTATTATTTTCTTTTCTGGGAAATTATGATGCATAATTAAACTTATATTAATGTGACTAATGTACTACCAAGATGGTTGCTACTTAGCATTTTGTTGTCTAAAGTATGCTAAATGAGATACTATAATTAGGTAAAAGGAACCTAAAGTGATTATAAATTTTGTAACTAATTTATGTTACCATCTTATAATTAATTGTATAGGTTGATTTAAGGATCGTGAATTATTTAATTTGTAATCTACGCTTGAGGCAAGTTTCCTTATCTCAACTTATTACTTTTGCGTTGAGCAAGTTTTCTTTCTTTAAACTTGTTAAACTATTATAGCAAGTTTTCTATTTCTTAAGCTTGTTATTATTTCAACAAGTTTACTTCCTTTGAGTGAATTAATTAACCTTAGCTTATTGTTATTCAAGCAAGGCTGATATCATGTTGAGTAATTATATTTTGTTTCAGATATTATTTATTCAGTCTTTGATTATCATTCAAACTTCGAATACAAACTTTACTAAAGAACTAGACTAGCAAACCATTATTGATTCAGCTAGTCCTTAGTTGATGAGCGTTTCAAAAACTTAGATTATCTAAACTTGTTCCAAGCCAAGTTCTTTTTGGTACGGACTCTTATTATAAACTGAGATGAACAACCCTAACATAGGGGATTATTACGCTTAGCGTTAAAATGTTTGTGCACAATACATTGTACAAAGGGCTGATCCCCCTGAGTACGAGATGAAGGTCCATTTATAGTCTTTAAGACTGTTAAAGGTTACGGTAAAAAAAATACTTGTTAACCTAGGACATAGTTCGAGGTCTTGAGACCCTCAGATATATTCAAACTTTGATTACTTATTGATTAACTTCAAAAAAATCATTGCTTCTCATTTGAACTCTATTTCGATTAAAAGTTATTGTTATCATTCTTGTGGGCAATTGTTTGCTCACTCTTGCATTAAATATTTCAGCTAAGCCCGAGAAGCAGGACGAGCCGTCCACCAGTAAGGGCAAGGGCAAGATGCAGAAATAGTTCTAGATTTATTAATTAATTGATGAACATTTGTACCAGACTTGTTTTAGATTTTTTTTTTTATATTCCGCATTTGACGTATTAAGGTTGTGGTGACCTGGGATTTTAATTATTGATGTAACCCGGTTTGGGAGATGATTAATTAAGTTTATTTTAATTGCTTAATTATGGGTAGTTAGATGTGAATGAATGGGATAGTGAACACCAAATCAGGGGAAAATTAAGTACCCAGATTTGGGGGTGTCACAATCCTTATTCTCACTAGCAAACCTTTAATTAGATTTGCCGAACTATATATATTGAGGGTAATATAGTTTGATGAAAAAGTGAGAGATACCAATTTAAAATAAAGACCTAATTTATTTTGATAATTAATTAAATGAATGTATGCTAAAAAGTTGTTAAATTACAAATTCATTTACAGAATTTTACGATGTCTAATTCACTATCACTGCAGAGCATATTAGATGCTAATTAACTGGACCAAATAACACGGACTAGTTAAGGAATTTGAGAATAGTTCTCAAGGCTGAAAAGCTATCTTATGTCCTTAATATGCCTATCCCTGCAATGGTTGCAGACAATGCCTCAGAGGAAGAGATTGCTACTTTTAGAAAGTGGCAAGATGATGCACAGTTGGCTCAATGCATCATGCTCGCATCCATGAGTAACGAGCTTCAGCGTCAGCATGAAACTATGGATGCTCCTACTGTACTCCTACACCTTCAAGGAGTTGAATGGTGAGGAAAGTAGGACTGCTAGATATTAGATATCTAAGGAGCTCTTCCAATCTAGAATAACCGATGGCACTACAGTACAGACATATGTCCTAAAATGATCAATCTGATTGAACAATTGGGACAACTGGGTTTTAATGGATAGAGAGTTGATCCAAGATTTGATCTTGCAATCACTTCCGGACTCTTTCTCACAAATTGTTGTGAATTTCCACATGAACAAGCTATATGTCAGCTTGCCTGAGTTGCTTAAACATGTTGAAAACCGTAAAGAGTCACTTTCTAACCAAGAAAGACCAAGTCTTACTGGTAGATGATTCTTCTAGGAAACGAAAGAGGGCCAAAGGATCTTCTTAAAAGAAGAACAATTCAAAGAAGGTAAATAGAAAGGTAAAAACTAAGGACACTAAGAACAAAACTGATGCAAATAGCAAAAGAGTTTGCTTCCAATGCAATAAGCCTGGACACTGGAAAGGAAACTGTAAGGAGTATCTTATAGAGGCTAACCAGAAGAAGCTTAGTGAAGCTTCGGTTACAGATATAAGTTTGTTCATGATTAAAAATAAATCTTTCTGTAAGACAAGGTTCTACTTGGGTATTGGATACCGGTTGTAGTTCTCACGTATGCAATCCAATGCAGAGACTAAGCAGAAGTAGAAAGCTAAACTAAGAGTAAGTAATCTTATGTGTGGGAATGGAGCAAAGGTTGCTGCATTAACCATAGGAACTTATAGTTTAGCATTGCCTACGGGCAAGTCTATTAAGTTAATAAGTTGTTATTATGTTCCAGTTCTCTTTAGAAACATTATTACTTCCGTTGTTGGACAAGGAAGGTTCTGGTATTATATTTAAGAACAATTGTTGTTCTATTTATAATGATAATATTTTATTTGAAACTGGAAGATCACTTGATGGACTTTGTAAACTTGACTTACATGAAAAATAATTTTTCAAATTGAACAAACTAGTAAAAGAAAAGGAGATGATCATTCAAAGAGTTGAATATGTGTATTTGATGAAATACAAGTCTGAATCATTTGAAAGGTTCAAAGAATTCAGAAGTGAAACAAATTGACAAAGTATTAAGATTCTTTGATCAGATCGAAGAAAGAATACTTGTGCAATGAGTTTCTAGATCATTTCAAAATGGTATTTTCTCATAATGGACACCTCCTAATACGCAATAATTGATTAGTGTATCTAGAAGGAGAAATTGTACCTTGTTGGACATGGTGCGGTCCATAATGATTTTTACCGACATTCTAGTATCCATCTTGGGTTATGCCCTAGAAACGGCTGCATATCTACAAAATAAGGTAACCTCAAAATTTGGCCCCAAGACTCTATAAAAGTTATGGATAGGGAGGATTCCTAGTCTTAAGTATATTAAGATAAGGGGTTGTCCAACTTATGTGAAAAGGTTTCAAAAGATAAGTTTGAGACAAAATTTGACAAGTGCAGAGTTGTGGGATATCCTAAACAAAGTTTAGGGTATTATTACTATAATCCTACACGCTGCCTTCTTAGATAAAGATGTTTATCATTGAAGGAGCTAGTGGGAGGGTAATAGATCTTGAAAGAGTTCAAGAACCACAAAACACTTTAAATCAAACCGAGGGACCTATAGATAGACCTATTATACTATAACCGAATCGTAAATCTGGAAGAGTACCGAAGATACCTAAGAGGTATGGATTCATTGTAGACACTCAAATTTTGCACTTCGTATACTAACCCTGACAGGAGGGCAAATTCGTCAAATGAACCGGCCTACGAGAGCAAAGGATGGACAAGTACGAACACTCGACACCACCGCGACGATTTACAACCGAAACCGACGTGACAACAAGGCCGTCCGAAATGAGCATTCCCGAATGATGTGGCACGTCTCCCAGTAATTCTCGGACTGCAAAATACGAGCCTGTCGGCGAAAACCGACGTCACGACACGAGAATTGAGGCGTAGCACAAAAATCGAGAAAGTCAAGCCAGCCAGCCGCGAATTGATCTGCGGCCAATAAGTGCGCCTTTTGAAAACACGGAACTCGAAACACGGAAACCGAAAATCAGCTGAGTGGATGGGGGTGGCCAGCCAGCCGCAGATCAATCTGCGGCTGCCCTTGGCAGCCTATTTCAGCTAATTCCTTCATTCGGCATACAGAAGGTAGAGCAGAAATCAGCAGCAGCAGCAGCTCGGGAAAAAAGAGAGAAATAGCAAAATTTTGCAACAAAAAGGAGAGAAAGAAAACAAAAAAGGAGAGGATTTATACTCTTTTGATTTGATTGTATCATATCCACTTCTCATTCTATTCCAATACACAAGTTTACATCCACTTTGATATCATTTGCAAGGTGAAAATCTCCTTATTATTGCAATCTCTATCATATCGTTTGGTTAAATTAAATGTAGTTTTCATGTATTTTATGGTGGAACAATGAATTAGGGATTATTAGTGAGGGTTCCATCGGAACAAAATTCTTCCTAATAACCCGATGATATTCATTTATTGATTTTTTGTTTGTTTTACGGTGATATATTGGGCGTGGTTCCTTTAGGTTGCCATCTTAGGATGTTTTGGCATTATTAGATTATCCGTGTTGATTATTTCTTGTAATATCCGTGTTGTGGGTGTGTGGAAATTTCGGGTGTGAGCCTAGGAACGCGACCCCGTGGTCCAAATCCGATGATGGACATCTTTTGATGTGGATAGTAGGAACGATGTAGTCTTCGTTGTAAATATGTAATCGTTGGGCCTTAAAACGACGCCAAGGCGAGAATCGGGTTTAAGGCCCCGTAATAGTGAAATATGTGATTGTGGGCGTTTGGGGTTATTTTGATGGCTTATACATGCCCATGAATAGCCCCTACGCATTTTAATGCTTTATTTGATTTACAATATTAAAATTGATTTCGAAGCTAAACAATGAAGACTTTCATAAAATCAATCAAATTAGGTTATTAGCATCACGAGGATAATAAATGGGAATTGCTAATGAATGTCGATTTCTATTTAACGAGAAGGCTAAAGAACAAATCGTTTTCAAACATCACAAAAATGGTTTTATATAAATAAGTAATGTTTTATTAAATCTTTGTGCATGGGGTTAAAGAGATCCTAGAAGTTGCCATCATTTGAGTTACGAAAGCAACGTATAGATCTCGATTCCTATTTTGACGAAGGTTTAGAAAACTCTTGTTTTTTACCAAAACGACAGCTAATGAAAATCTCATGGTTTTTGACAATTAAAATCAAACATTTCTCATAAAGCTTTCTCGTATAAGCCGAATGACATTCTAAAGCATTCTCAAAAGAAAGCACGACTTTTCATCAAAACCCAAATGGTTTCTTCATGCAAACTCACCACGACATTCACATAGGCACACACACGCACACGCGCACATACACACACACATTCAAGAATTAAAGGATAGGAAAAATATCAAGATTGCGGTAACCGTGTTTCACGGAAGTCGGGGGGTGCCTAACACCTTCCCCTCGCTTAAGCAAGCCCCCGAACTCTATGAATCTCGGTTCGCAGACCAATTAATTCGGAGTCACATATGAGCCAGCGATTTACGAAAACGAAACTCGGATGAGTTGGTACATCCATTTCAAATATACCAACTGGCGACTCTGGTTAATTGGCTCATCATAAAAACGATCTTTCAAAACCCCGTCGACATTTATGTCGACCTTTTCTAAAAAATCATCTAATGAAAAGGCTAAAATGGGAAAGGGTAATAACCACCAAAGAGGAGCGATTCTTCCCGGCATCGACAGTTGGCGACTCTGCTGGGGACATTAGAGGGCATAAGCCGCGTTCAAATCTTGATGCTGTCCTATCCTTTAAAATTCATAAATGTGTGTGTGCGTGCGATATTTTGACCTGTTGTTGTGTGAATGTGTTTTACCAATGAATGAATGGTTGAATGGAATTGCTTTACCTTAAAGTAATCATGTGCATACGGTGAGGACGATGAATGTGAATGTATGTTGAGAGTGTACCTCCTCCTGAGGCAAACCCGTCGGTTGCTTATTACTGGACTCGAAGGGGCTGCTCCCCAGAGATGGCTCAGGAAACGCACCACCCAAATCCGCTCCAATCGAAAGGATTCAGACGAGTAGATTGCGAAGATTTGGGGACCTTCATGCCGAAAAGCCCGCGAGAGTAACCCAAGGGTAGGTCAGCCTCTGATAAACCTAACGAAAGGGAAGCTTCTTCATGCCCTTTTATCGTTCAGTCAAACAAATAAATGTCATGCAAATGGCATACAACTGTCATACCATCATCATCGTAATAAATATGTCATGTATCATGTGATTACATCACCTGCACATATAAAGAGAATACTGACATGGTTTTGCAGGAAGGCAATCCATACCACGTCCCGAGGTTTTCTAAAAATACTATCTTATCATCAAACACTGACCTTGTTTTGCAGGATAAGATTAGAGAACCTAAAAAAAAAAGAAAAAAAAGAAAAAAGAAAAAGAAATAATAATAATAATCATGCATCAGTGTTGACATGCATCTGCCAACTTGTAACGGGCACAGTACTAAGAGACCGTAAAGTCCATACTCCATCCATCCAAATGGCAGAGGCCGATAGCCATGAAATTACAGTTCTGCCACTCCAACAATACGGCCGAATACGAGGGATTCATCCTAGGACTGAGATTAGCCCTGGGAATGGGAATCAAAAGGATGATAGTAGTTGGAGACTCCGAATTGGTCATCCGGCAGTCCATGGGAATATACAGCACCAAAGGGCATAAACGGGACCTAGCTACGGGATTGCTGAGATATCTGGAAGCCGAAGAAGCCTACAGACAAATGAACGAAGTACATGGCGATGTATGCGGAGCCCAAATGAGTAGAACATTTTTGGCAAAGAAAATCATGTGAACGGGTCACTACTGGCTAACCATGAGAACTGACTGCGATGCTCATGTCAAGAAATACCATCAATGCCAGATCCATGCCAATGCGATCCATGCACCTCCTAATGAGCTCCATTGCTTGACCTCACCGTGGCCAGTTGGACCGTGCAGCAGGTGATATCCAGGAAGGGGTAAATCCAGGAGTATGGCAGTGAATCCCAGCCAGTAGAAGATCAATGGGTTTTAAAATTCTGAGTTTTATTTCAAATCCCTGCACGCTCATGTCATTTTGTCATGTTATCCAAAAAAAAAGATCATGTGCTGAAATGTTTTATATATATGACAAGCATTTTTGTTTTATGTCAGGTACCCCGATTTGAGGCATTCTAGCCTGACAAGCGATAGGCCAAATTTGAAGGAGGATCACGATTTTGGTATAGAGCTAGATTTCGATCTGATGGGGATTGAGCAGGACGAGACAGATATCGACAAGACGCCTGACGAGATCAAAGGAGGGGTCGAAGATAAACCCAAACCCGACTTAGGCCAAACCATCGCCATCAAACATCAGAACCCCTAACGATCACAAAGAACCCGGAGTAGGGGAAAATTCGACCGAAAAAAAAAGAAAACAAAAAGAAAAAAAAAATATAGCCGAGTTGTTGAGCCTGTATGGAGATATGTTCGCTTGGTCCCGTGGTGACATGATTGGATTGTCCACAGACGTTATAGGACATCGACTGCCCATCAAGGAGGGTTCCGACCAATTAAGCAAAAGTTGAGAACGTTGAAGCCTGAATGGAGGTTGAAAGTAAAGGACGAGATTATCAAGCGGTTTAAAGCAGGAATCATCACGGTGTCTATTTACCCTGAATGGCTTTTCGACAGAATCCCAGTACCACAGCCTGGAGGAGAAGTAGGGGGCCGCATCGACTATAGAAATCTGAACGATGCCCTCAAGGAGGAGATATACGACAAATTCAAGATCAAACATTTTGATTCAGTCATTTACCGGCCCAAAATGAATGGGGCAGTGGGGGCTGCAATTAAAACACAGAGACGATCATGGGAAGAATGTCTGCCAACCATCGGGGATGGCCGAATTTATTGTCGCTCACCCTGTTTGCCTATCGAACCTCAGTTCGCACATTTGCAGGGGCAGCCCCTTACGCATCTCCCGGGCATACGATAAGAGGGTACGATCCCGGAAATTCAAAATAAACGATTTAGTCCTCAAAAGGATCGCGCCCTGCCAAGACGAAGCTATGGGGAATTTTGCTCTAAATTAAAAGGAGCCCTCACGATAAAAAAATCCTCTCTAGGGGAGCCCTCATCTTACAAGGAATGGACGGGAAGGCGTTCCCCAGCCCGTTAATTCTGACTCTGTGAAGCAACTCTGTGATCTAAAAAAAAAAATCAAAAAAATCAAAAAATCAAAAATCCCCCAAACCTTTCAACAAGTCAAAGGACCGGATCTTTTGTCAGCCCAGCGAGATACCGATGCAACCAGTACGAGGGAGATCACAAGAAAAACAACTTAACACTGGGGCATTTGTCCACTACCCAGGAAATGATGACGTGCAAATTGGCACCCATGCAACAATCCCATCAACATGCACCATCATCATCAAATGCTACCTCATGTCAATTCAATCTTCAACGGTACGATCATCTGGCATATTGTCAAGCATAGTTTTCCCGGGATACGATGATCCGCGTGAAAGGGGATTTTATTTGGCTTGATAGGAATCGGATTAATTCTGACAAGCAACCGTGGAGCACGATCGTGAGTGTGATTAGATGAAGAAGGCTATTCAACCTTTTGATCGGGTACAAAGCCTTAATTCAAAGTAACGTTTGCGACAGAATCGATCTCATGTGACAGCCTTCACTTTGCATTTGCACAAACTTTCAGTTGTGGGGTATAAAACTATGACGACGTTGATGGCGATTAACACGTAGTCAGACAATCAATAATTATCAAGCTAAAATCAAGAAGTCAGACGATAAATGATCATCAAGCTAATGTCTCGAATCGTGGCCTGGGTTATTCGAGTAATTAAGCCCGAGGGGTGTCTCTACACCTGGTGCCCTAAAGCCATATGGTTTGGGAGTCGCTGGCCCAACACTCGTTACATGGGTAACTCAGAGCCTAAGAAAACGAGCATTACAGTAGAGGAGGCCCGAGCAGATTCGAATCGTGGCATGGGCTACTCGAGTAATTAAGCCTAATGGGTGTCTCTGCATCTGGTGCCCTAAAGCCGTTTGGTTTGGGAGTCATCGACCTAACACTCGCTACATGGGTAACTCAAGCCTAAGAAAACGAATCTTGCGCAAGGTCAAGCAAAGAATGAATGGTGCAGACCACCAGCTTGTCTCGAACCGTGGCCTTTGTTACTCGAGTAAATAAACCCGAAGGGGTGTCTGTACACCTAATGCCCCAAAACCATCTGGTTTGGGAGTCATTGGTCCAAAATTCGTTAAATGGGTAACTTTGAATAGCCTAAGAAAACGAGACAAGTGAAGTGGGCTAATAAAGAGAAAAGATAATACGAAAAACTCTCGGCCTTAAACAACAAGTCATGAAAGAAAAACCCCTACTGAATGCTGCATCGCACAGTGCATTTGTCATATGACGTCAATCCTGCTAAGGACGTTGTCGAGAATGGAGACAGAATACCTTTGACGAGGGAAGGTAGTTCTTTTGAATTCGACCTTACTCACGTACAATGACCATGAATGCTTGAAGGTGTTCTTACGATTTCATAACTCGTTAAATAGAAAATCATCAACTCACGAAGGATCGAAAATAACTTCCAATCTAGTACATGCACGGTTCACAACTTGCTAGATTGTGCGATCAACAGATATTCAATTTCATGTGCTTTAACTGCATTTACTCTTTTGTCGAGATTATAATATCTTTGTGTTGAACTAACACTAACGGCCTGAGCCTTCAAGTTTAGCATTTGTTAGTCATCTGATATGCAGGATCTTGCAGAGCTATGGATAACTCAGCACGGTCAACATCGCGAGTTTTCGATAGAAATTCTTGGTAGCGACACGCGCCAAGGCAGGGGCAGTTAAGAATCGTGAAATGGAAGGAAGCTGAGGCTGTACAGAACTTCTCGTCAGTGGGCCTCTCCCCAATCCTGACTATCACTGCCTCGACCTCCAAATGATCCACGTGCATGAGCATATACAAGGAGGATATAATGCGGGACAACAGCATATTGACCAGCAGAAATGATCAAAAGGCCAAGGAGCCAACATAGTTGTCGATCATCACAGAGAGCGAAACAGACTGCCTAAACTCGATGAAATGAAGACGACCAAAAACAGGCAGAGTACCAAACCAATGTTGAAGTCTAAAGACTACACTTCACGACGAGGCGTGATCTAGTCAAATGTTGGCAAACAACGACGACTGTCAAAACGTATCATTTGACTGAACATGGGTCATTTCTATCTAAACATATGTTGTGCACATGCATCTGTCCATAACATATCTGCTAGATCATGCATAACATCTTTTTCATGCATGCAGGTACGATCAAAATGAAAATCTTCAGGAAAGTACAAGCACGTCGCTTTCAACCTCACAAATGATCAGACTGTGATGGCTTTTGCGGCATGGTACGTGGACGATGTTGGTGGGAGATCCAGGACAGAAGCCGATCACACATCCCACTGCAAAAAATCACTCAAATCAAACCAACGACCCCTGGGAAGGGCTGGTATCCAACCAATCAAAGACTCTTGGGAAGGGCTGGTATCCAACCAATCAACGACCCCTGAGAAGGGCTGGTATCCAACCAATTAATGACCCCCTGGGAAGGGCTGGTATCCAACCAATCAAAGACCCCTGGGTTATCAGTATATTAAAATGCAAAAAAACTAAATATATTACAATGAAGATCGGAACATAGTCCTTTTCTCCCGAAAGGACTAAAACACCTAGATAAACTAGGAAACCAAATGCCTAACCTAATTAAATAAATCTCATAACCCGAGACTAGGCAAATAAAACAAACAACAACCAAAGAGCTGATAATTCGTTTCAAAATTTTTAGCAACTACTAAAATATTAAGCAACGGATACAATCACAGCCAATTGCAAAGTCATCAGCACTTCAATTTAATCATAATAATAAGCGCCACAATTGCTGAGCCATCCAAAACCAACAGCAAACCCACATTATTAGTCAATTAGAAAATTAAAAGTAAAGTGGGCCCCAAAGCAGCTGCCCATGACCAGTAGAACCCAGATCGCACACTGCCCCAAACATGGAAACCCGTGAGCAGCACCATACCCGAAAAAGGGTCCAACCAGTAAGCAAACCACTGGCGAGATGTCCGACCAAACTCCGACAACAACCCACAGTCAGCGGAAAGCAGAAACCACCGGCGAACATGCCGGAATATAAAATAAAGCCGCAGATCAAACCCAAAACAAGCCGACGACGGCAACAATAAATGGGAAATCAAGCGGCTCCATCCAACATAATCAATCCTAGCCAAGGAAATAAAATGAACATATTTCCTGTGGTAGCTTCGGAATAGTTCCTGGGCAAGAAATATGTTGTCACTTATGCTTTTACCTTGGATGAATGCAGATTGTGCCTTATCAATGATAGAGGGAAGGACCAATTTGAGTCTGTCAGCAAGAAGTTTTGAGATGCACTTGTATATTGTATTGCAACATGATATTGGTCTGAAATCAGACATGAGAAATGGATTGGAGCACTTTGGGATAAGAGCAATGGCAGTTGAATTTATACCTCTTGGCATTCGACAGGTAGAAAAAAAGAATAGAACAGCTTTGGTGAAGTCTTTGCCAACAATGTCCCAGCAGTGAGTGAAAAAATTCACGTTGAATCCATCCGGGTCTGGACTCTTGTTTCTCTTCATACAATTAAGAGCTTTGAAAACCTCAGTACCTAAGATAGGAGCCGAAAGAATGGCGGCTTGAGAATCAGTTATGTGTTTGGCAGGGAGAACTCCAAAGTTTTCAAAGTCAGCTGAAGGAGGTAGGTGCTGGAAGTTAAACAAATCTTTGAAATAGTTCACGGCAACATTTTCAACCTCCTCCTGCCCCTGAACCAGTTCACCAGAAGAGTTAGTAATAGAAAGGATTTTGTTTGTGTTCCACCTGCTCTTCACCAGATTGGAGAAAAATTTGGTGCTTCTATCCCCTGTAGCAAGCCAGGTGGCTCTAGATTTTTGATGAAGAAGAGTTTCCTCTATGATGAGGACATCCTTAGCTCACAAGCCCTTGACAAAACACAAGTGGATCCATTGCATATGCCACTTGGACCCATTACGAGAACACGAGCTAAACGCTTCAAAGAAGGACTTAACGGGATGATTCATAAATTATGGACCGAGGTTGGATCGAGCATAGAGGTTATAGAGACGGGTTACAAGCACGCGAAGTTCATAAACACATTGGAAGCAAGCATACCCGAACCGACACAAAAAAATCAGCATTTCCGCACTTTTGGACTAGTTTGACATCAGTTCATATTTTGGCCATAACTTGAGTTTCCAAACTCCAAATAAGGTGATTCAAAAGCCTAAATTTGCCTACACTTCTAGGGCTACAACTTTCATGCTTTGCCCAAGTCCAAATTTGGTGTTTTCAAATGCAAAAATAGCTTGCAATGTGCTGATCATTAGTTGTCAGATTTGGACTTTTTAGCACATCACATGGACATGTTTTTGGGGTGATAAACTCTTTGGATGGCTGATGCATGTGATGTGATTAGTTGTTAGATCTTGACTTATGGTGATGGGTTAGCACACCATGAGTTCCTATAAATACCAAGTGATGCTAGGCTTGTACAACCAACTTCATACCAATTTCCAGCATTATCAATATTATTGTGAGTTTGTTTTCTCTACTTGTGGTTCTTTGAGAATTCCTAAGTGTTCCTTAGTTCTTCTTTGAGATTCATAATTGACTTATCATACAACCAATCATAGTTGTGTGTGTGGCGTCTTCTACCGCATCAATCGTCGATTGTACCGAGGTTACCGCTTCAATATAAGCGGGGGTCGAGGTGTGTCGTTGGTGTTCACCCTACGCAAATTTCCTAAGCAAGCAATTGTACCAAGATTACCGTCTACATATAGGCGAGGGGTTAAGGTGTTGCAAGCTATCCATCCTATCAACTTGTTAGAAACGATCCGGGCGACGACCACCTCACGCAAGCGTGCCGTGGAGTCTATCATTTGGTATCAAAGCTAAGTTTCCTATCAAGTTACTTATCTTTACTTTTATTGTTGGATCATAGTAAAAAAAAAAAAAAAAAAAAAAACTACAAAAAAAAAAAAAAAAAAAAAAAAAACTACAAAAAAAAATATATTGCAGAAAATTATTATTGTTGATTGCTATTATTGGGATTTCATTTGCAAATAATTATATTTGACGATTGTGAAGTCTTGTTAGTATTTCGAGAGTCATACTTTCTATATTGTATCTTGATAAGTTCTTAATTGGATTGTAATTGGAAAATTGAGGTAATATTTGTGTGAATTCAAAAAGAACCTATTAGAGAGAACTACGAGCGGAAAAAGGCAAGAGTAGTGAGATTACTAGAGGGTAAAAGCCATTTGTGTGATACACAAGCGTTTCATATTTGTGTAATACATTGTTTGAGCGAAACACGTAAGGGAGTGGTGAGGAACTTGTTTTCTATTAACCTTTGTTTTGCAGAAAATATGTCTAACACAAGAGATAAGACAATTGAAAATGAACCTTCTACATCAAATTTTGACCCAAAACTCATGATGGAGGCAATGATGAAAGAATTTTCCCGACAGTTAGGAATGGCTATGGAGCAGCAGGTACATGATCGTATCGATCAGTTGAGTGACACTCGAGGGGAACAAACTCAAATCCTTCCGGGTGGACGTCCGAAAGGAAAAGCTCAACAAAAGGAAGCTAGACTAGAGGAGACAAATTACTATGATGAAAGGTTTAGCGAGGAAGAGGATCGAGAAACTGGCCTTATCCCTAGAAGACATTTTGCAAGGGATAGAGGCGGCCGAAATCGAGAGGACAACAACCTCGATAGCATCAAAATGAAAATTCCCCCATTCCAAGGCAGGAGTGATTCCCGAGGCATACTTAGAGTGGGAGAAGAAAATGGAGTGGATATTTGATTGTCACAACTACTCGGATCTCAAGAAGGTTAGAATTGCAGCTACCGAATTTTCAGATTATGCCGTTACTTGGTGGGATCAATTGATGACCAGCCGAAGGAGGTGCAGAGAACGTCCAATAGAGACTTGGGCAGAAATGAAAGTTGTGATGAAAAAGAGGTTTGTACCAAGCCACTATTATCGAGATCTGTTTCGAAATTTACAAAACTTGAAACAGGGAAATAAGAGTGTGGAGGACTACTTCAAGGAAATGGAGATGTTAATGTCTAGGGCTGAAATCGACGAGGATAATGAGGCCACCATGGCCCGATTTTCAGCAGGGTTAAATTGGGATATTGCAGATTTGGTGGAGCGTCAACATTATGTGGTATTGGAAGACATGGTGCACATGGCTATCAAAATAGAGAAGCAACTTAAGAGGAGAGGTGGCCAGCGAATAAACACTACCACAGGTTCATCATGGAAATCCAATAATGTGAAGCGTGAGGAAAAGCCAACTGTTTTCAACCAAGCCAGAAATCAAGCAGGGAACGGCTAAATCAAAGTGGTGCAAGGTAAAACTAATACACCTTCTACTAGTCGTAATCGAGATATTGTATGCTTTTAAATGTCAAGGCAGGGGACATATTGCAAATCAATGCCCAAATCAAAGAACTATGTTTTTGCTTGATAATGGGGTTTTGGAGACCGAGGAAGAAGTTTGTGACATTGACTCTATGCCTCCTTTGGAGGATGATAGTGAGGTTGCTTTGCTTGGCGTAGTTTTGGTTACACGGAGATTGCTTAGTAGACAGGCAAAGGAAGAAAGCAGCGAGCAAAGAGAGAATCTATTTTCCATACTAGATGCATGGTAAAATGGTAAGATCTGTTGTGTTGTAATTGATGGTGGGAGCTGTACAAATGTGGCAAGCATCACTATGGTGGAGAAATTGGGACATACAACATCCAAACATCCCCATCCATACCGATTGCAGTGGCTCAATGACAGCGGCGACATCAAAGTTACCAAGCAAGTATCAGTGCCATTTACAATTGGGAAATATGTCGATGAGATTCTATGTGATGTAGTTCCTATGCAGGCAGGTCACTTACTACTTGGGAGACCTTGGCAGTTCGATCGGCGAGTAAAGCATGATGGTTTTACTAATGAGTATTCTTTTGTTCACAATCAAAGAAAAGTTACCTTGTGTCCTATGTCACCAAAACAGGTGCATGAGGATCAAATGCACTTACAGAGAGATCATGAGAAAAAAAACAAAAGAGAGAGAGAAAAAAAAAGGTGAAGAGAGAAAAAAACAAACATTTTTGCAAAAAGGAGTGATGTGAGGCGAGCTTTGGATTCTAAAAAGCCAATGATTATATCTTCGGTATAAGGAGGCACTTTTAAATACTAACACTAAATAGATCTTCTTTGCCTAGTGTTGTTTCTGCTCTTCTACAGGATTATCAAGATGTATTTCCCGAGGAACTTCCACAGGGATTACCACCCATTCGAGGAATTGGAGCATCAAATTGATTTCGTCACTGGCGCGACCATCCCAAACTGTCCGGCATACCGAAGCAATCCCGAGGAAACAAAAGAATTGCAAAGGCAAGTTGACGAGCTAATGGACAAGGGGTTCGTGAGGGAAAGCATGAGTCCATGTGCGGTTCCAGTTATCTTAGTACCTAAAAAGGATGGGAAGTGGCGTATGTGCATTGATTGTCGAGCGGTAAATAACATCACGGTAAAATATCGACATCCCATTCCGAGGGTTAGATGATATGTTAGATGAATTGCATGGATCTTATGTGTTTTCTAAAATTGATTTGAAAAGTGGTTATCATCAGATTAGAATGCATGAGGGAGATGAATGAAAACTGCTTTTTAAAACAAAATATGGGTTATATGAGTGGTTAGTTTTACCTTTTGGTTTAAACTAATGCTCCTAGCACGTTCATGAGATTAATGAACCATGTTTTGCGTCCCTTCATTGGGAAATTTGTAGTTGTCTACTTTGATGATATTTTGATCTACAGCAAGGATTTAGTTGAGCATGCATTGCATATAAAATCTGTCCTAGATGTGCTTCGAAAAGAAAAATTGTATGCATAATATGGGACAAATGCACATTTTGTACGGATCGAGTTGTGTTTCTTGGCTTTGTTGTCAGTGCACAGGGAGTACAGGTTGACGATTGAGGAAGATACGAGCCAATCCGGAGAATGGCCAACTCCTACGAATGTCAGTCAAGTTCGTAGTTTTCATGGGCTCGCAAGTTTCTATAGGCGGTTTGTAAGAAATTTCAGCGAAGTCACAGCACCACTCACCAAAGTAATGCAAAAAAGTGTAGGATTCAAGTGGGGTGATGCACAGGAAAAAGGCGTTTTCAATTGATTAAAGAAAAATTAACTAACGCTCCTTTACTTGTATTGCCTAATTTCACTAAACCTTTGAAATTGAATGTGATGCTTCAGGTTTAGGCATTGGAGCTGTGTTGATGCAAGAAGGAAAGCCAGTGGCATATTTCAGTGAAAAATTGAGTGGAGCAGCTTTGAACTATCCTACCTATGACAAGGAGTTATATGCCTTAGTTCGATCAGTGGAGACTTGGCAACATTACCTGTGGGCCTAAGGAATTTGTGATTCACACGGATCATGAATCATTGAAATATTTGAAAGGCCAACACAAGTTGAACAAGAGACATGCACGATGGATGGAATTCATCGAGACATTTCCATACGTCATTCGCTATAAGCAAGGTAAGGAAAATGTTGTGGCCGATGCTCTTTCGCGAAGGTATGTGTTGTTAAATACTCTTGACACAAAATTACTTGGTTTTGAACAAATCAAAGAATTATATGATAATGACCATGATTTCTGTGAAGAGTTTAAAAATTGTGGGAAAGAATGTTGTAGGTAAATACTTCAAGATGGATGGATTCTTGTTTCGTGAGAATCGATTATGTATACCTGCATGTTCTTTGCGTGAGTTTATTGGTTCGAGAGTCACATGGAGGTGGTTTTGATGGGACATTTTGGTGTTGATAAGACCTTATCTGTGATAAAAGAACATTTCTATTGGCCCCATATGAAACGAGATGTGGAAAGAATTTGTGATAGATGCATTACATGTCGTCCAGGCTAAATCTCGTGTTCAACCCCATGGGTTATACACACCATTGCCTATTTCGAGTGTGAACCTTGGATTGATTTGTCTATGGACCTTTGTGTTAGGTTTTACCTAGATCTAAGCATGGTCATGATTCTATTTTTGTGGTCGTGGATAGATTTTCAAAATGGCACATTTTATCCCATGCCACAAAGCTGATGATGCATCCCATGTTGCTGATTTATTCTTTAGAGACATTGTACGTTTGCATGGCATGCCCCGGAACAATTGTTTCGGATAGAGATGCTAAGTTCTTAAGCTATTTTTGGAAAACTTTGTGGTGTAAACTAGGACTAAACTGCTGTTTTCAACTACTTGTCATCCACAAACTGACGGCCAAACGGAAGTAGTTAATAGAACTCTATCTGCTTTATTGAGGGCTATCATTAAAAAGAATATTAAGCTTTGGGAAGAGTGTCTACCACATGTTGAGTTTGCTTATAATAGGTCTGTTCACTCTGCTACTAAATTCGCACCTTTTGAAATTGTTGTTGTATGGCTTTAATCCTTTAACACCCTTGGATTTGTCACCATTACCTGTTTCCGAGTATACTAACATGGATGGCAAAAACAAAGCTGATTTTGTTTAAGCAGATACATGAGAAGACAAGACTCAACATTGAGAAGAGGACGGATCATATGCCAAACAGGCCAACAAGGGTCGGCGTCAAGTAATCTTCTCAACCCGGGGATTGGGTATGACTACACATGCGTAAGGAAAGATTTTCCTGCTCAAAGGCGTTCGAAATTACTTCCAAGAGGAGATGGACCATTTCAAGTGCTTGAACGCATTAACAACAATGCTTACAAATTGGACTTACCCGGTGAGTATAATGTTAGTGCAACTTTCAATGTTTCTGATCTAAGCCCGTTTGACGTAGGTGAAGATTTGAGGACAAATCATTTTCAAGAGGAGAGGTATGATGAGGACATCCTTAGCTCACAAGCCCTTGACAAAACACAAGTGGATCCATTGCATATGCCACTTGGACCCATTACGAGAACACGAGCTAAACGCTTCAAAGAAGGACTTAACGGAGATGATTCATAAATTATGGACCGAGGTTGGATCGAGCATAGAGGTTATAGAGACGGGTTACAAGCACGCGAAGTTCATAAACACATTGGAAGCAAGCATACCCGAACCGACACAAAAAAATCAGCATTTCCGCACTTTTGGACTAGTTTGACATCAGTTCATATTTTGGCCATAACTTGAGTTTCCAAACTCCAAATAAGGTGATTCAAAAGCCTAAATTTGCCTAACACTTCTAGGGCTACAACTTTCATGCTTTGCCCAAGTCCAAATTTGGTGGTTTTCAAAATGCAAAAATAGCTTGCAATGTGCTGATCATTAGTTGTCAGATTTGGACTTTTTAGCACATCACATGGACATGTTTTTGGGGTGATAAACTCTTTGGATGGCTGATGCATTGTGATGTGATTAGTTGTTAGATCTTGACTTATGGTGATGGGTTAGCACACCATGAGTTCCTATAAATAACCAAGTGATGCTAGGCTTGTACAACCAACTTCATACCAATTTCCAGCATTATCAATATTATTGTGAGTTTGTTTCGCTACTTGTGGTTCTTTGAGAATTCCTAAGTGTTCCTTAGTTCTTCTTTGAGATTCATAATTGACTTATCATACAACCAATCATAGTTGTGTGTGGCGTCTTCTACCGCATCAATCGTCGATTGTACCGAGGTTACCGCTTCAATATAAGCGAGGGGTCGAGGTGTCGTTGGTGTTCACCCTACGCAAATTTCCTAAGCAAGCAATTGTACCAAGATTACCGTCTACATATAGGCGAGGGGTTAAGGTGTTGCAAGCTATCCATCCTATCAACTTGTTAGAAACGATCCGGGCGACGACCACCTCACGCAAGCGTGCCGTGGAGTCTATCACTCTAGAGCCAAAGAATTCCAAAGAACATGAAGGCAGCTCTGCTCCTGAGAGATGAGATCCGCATCAAGTGGACTATTAGAAAGTAAGGTTTGAACGTTGTGAAGATTTGCAGTAGCTTCCTTAACAGAAGATGATAAATTCCCAATGGAGTGATTAAGGTTAATTAAGGCTCTTTTTGTTCTCTTGATCTTGGCAGCCAGGACATGAAAGGGGTTACCCAGGTCAGGTTGTAGCCAGGCAGAAGATACACAGTCATGAAAGCCATCCAAGAGGATCATGTGGTTGAAGAACTGGAAAGGTTTCCTGGACCTTGTAGAAGGAATGCCAAGGTTTAGCATGACAGGAGAATGGTCAGACAGTCCTCTAGGAGCAAAGGTAGCCTGAGCATGGGGAAAAGAGCTAAGCCATGAGGCATTTCCCAAAGCACGATCAAGCTTCTTATGGATGGGATTTCCAGTTTGACAGTTCCACCAAGTGTAGAAGGGACCAATGCCACTAATGTCATCCATTTCAAGAGTCTGAAGGCACTCTTTGAAATCCTCCATACCAGAATCCCATGCGGCTTCATCTCTGTCAGTTTCATTCAGGTTTCTAATAGCATTGGAATCACCCAAGGCACACCAGTTAAGGGAGGAGCTAAGAGAATATAATTCAGCCAATAACTCTTTCCTTTCAGAGATAGAATTCAAACCATAAACAAAAGAACCCAAGAAAGTACAGTCATTTGATAAATGCTTGATATTATAGTGAATAACTTGGGAGGAAACATGAAGGATATCCACTTGCCAAATATTGGGGTTTCATCCAACCCAAATTCTGCCATTATAGTTGATGGACTTCACGGCACGCTTGCGTGAGGTGGTCGTCGCCCGGATCGTTTCTAACAAGTTGATAGGATGGATAGCTTGCAACACCTTAACCCCTCGCCTATATGTAGACGGTAATCTTGGTACAATTGCTTGCAAATGAATTATGCGTAGGATGAACACCAACGACACCTCGACCCCTCGCTTATATTGAAGCGGTAATCTCAGTACAATCGATGATTGATGCGGTAGAAGACGCCACACACAACTATGAATGGTTGTATGATAAGTCAATTATGAATCTAAAAAGAAGAACTAAGGAACACTTAGGAATTCTTCAAAGAACCACAAGTAGAGAAACAAACTCACAATAGTATTGATAATCTTAAAATTGATATGAATGAATGATTTTACAAGCCTAGCATCACTTGGTATTTATAGGAACTCATGGTGTGCTAAACCATCATCATAAGTCAAGATCTAACAACTAATCACATCACATGTATCAGCCACCCAAAGAATTTAACAACCCAAAAACATGTGATGTGTTAAAAGTCCAAATCAGACAACTATAAACTGATCAACACATTGCAAGCTATTTTCACACCTGATAAGTTCCGAATTTGGACTTGGGCCAAGATTGAAAATTGTAGCCCTGGAGTTTCTAATGAATTTAGGCTTTTGCATCACCTCATTTGGAGTTCGAAAACTCAAGTTATGGCCCAAATAAGAACTGATATCAAACTAGTCCAAAAGTGCGGAAATGCTGATTCTTTTGCAATGGTTCAGGTATGCTTGCTTCCAAGGTGTTTATGATCTTTGCATGCTTGTAACCCGTCTCTATAATCTCTATGCTAGATCCAACCTCGGTCCATAATTTATGAATCATCCCGTTAAGTCCTTCTTTGAAGCGTTTAGCTCGTGCTCTCGTAATGGGTCCAAGTGGCATATGCAATGGATCCACTAGTGTTTTTTCAAGGGCTTGTGAGCTAAGGATGTCCTCATCATACCTCTCCTCTTGAAAAGGATTTGTCCTCAAATCTTCACCTACATCAAACGGGCTTAGATCAGAAACATTAAAAGTTGCACTAACATTATACTCACTCGGTAAGTTCAATTTGTAAGCATTATTGTTAATGCGCTCAAGCACTTGAAATGGTCCATGTCCTCTTGGAAGTAATTTTGAACGCCTTTGAGCAGGAAATCTTTCCTTACGCATGTGTAGCCAAACCCAATCCCCGGGTTCGAAAATTACTTGACGCCGACCCTTGTTGGCCTGTTTGGCATATTGATCCTGAAAATAGTATGCACACAAGCCAATCATATTTGATATGATGTAGCATATACTTTGTAATCTTATTCATCTATTAATAAAGGAATTGATTTTCTTAAAAGGCATTTTATATTATCTACATAGTGCTGTTATATTAAATGTGATAAACCCATAGTTTTGAGCAATGCTTTTAGAATCATGATGGTGATCATGCTAATGAGATCTAAATTCTAGATAGCTCACAAACTAAAATTGTTCCTAATCGTTGGATTACTAAATTGGGGATTAGTGGATCCGGATAGATTAGTACATACGTTGCTTGCTCTTAGGAAGAGGATGATTGATCTCATAATCATTTGTGTGGAGACACTAAAGCAAGTATGTAGGTGCTTATTGGAGAATAAGTTCACTGAACGTGGCTCGCTTAGGAATACCTAATGGAGTTTTACTCGCCTGTCAATAGGAATTTCTATAGTGATAGTTGTACAAGTGATCCTTGGACTTGAGATCATCATAGTATCTTGTGTACGATGAGTTATACTTTGACATGTCCCTTAAGACCTTGTGGGTATATAAAAGGGTATGATTGGGTATAATTAGTTATACATGGAGATAGGTGAATGATCAACAAAAAATCTACCTCGTCTAGTAAAAGATGTGAATGTCCTATGTGATTCGATAAATGATAACTCAGTAGTCCTTGGCCAAGGCAGAATGAAATTAGAAAGGAGTTTCTAATTTGCATTAATTAGAGTTGTGCATTTGGGAATCGAAATACATATAATTAAATAAAATAAGACTTGACAGTAAATCGATGTCTTATATTTAATTGGGACATTGTATGGTAGAAGGATTGAATTGTACGGTAACTATTTACTCAAAGGTTCTTTTGTGATTAATGTTGAAATCTATATTATCTGGAAAGTCGTTAATCGCTAAGGGGGCTTACCCTTATTGTAGAATAAATATTATTTATTTAAATGAATTAAATAGTTTAATTTATTTATTTAAATAAGATTAGAATTGTTCTAATTGATTTATTCACAACCGGTTTAATATGGAGAACCTAAAGGGTCACACCGCAAAAGGAAAATATTTATTTTAAAAAGTAAATGGCATAATTGTAATAATAAGTTAAGTGTATTTAATTTACTCTATGGAGATAGAATAAATTAAATAGCTTAATATTTATTATTTAATATTTTGGAAATATTAAATATAAATTAATAAGAGGAGTCTTATTATTATTATTATTATTATTTTTTACTATTATTTGATTCCTAATAGGGATTGAGAATTAATTAATAGAAGTACTCTCCCATAGATTCCTAATTGGATTAGGAGCATTATTAATTAAAGGAGTTTAATTATTATACAAACCCTAATCCTAAATAGTTTAGGGAAGGGTTATTCGTACATCTACAAATAAGAGGTGTCTTATCATAGATTGGGTAGTTACACACTCTTGCATAAGATTTAAGGAGAGTACTTACAATTTCTATAGAGATAGAAACTAGAGTTTTGCCAAATACCCAACTTCTTGAATACTTGTTCTTCCTTGGTGGATCACCTCTAGAGGCCAAACATTTGGGTGGCTAACGTTGATCAAAGGAAGGAATCACACCGTAGCATTCGAGGAGAATACGAAGGACTAGGAGTTGAACTTGTACCCGAGGAAGCTTTGTTCAACGAGGGTATAATTCTTATTCTCTTTATCTTTCGTTTATATCGTTAATTGAGCACATAGATTGATCTTGGTGATGGTTTGTATAAAATTTTAAAATCCGATTTTATCGCGCTTTCGCACTATTTATGTAATTTGATTGTATGTTCGCGCTATATACAAACCTAACAGTGGTATCAAAGCCTAATCTTGTGCTAATTATCGATTTTGATGATTCCATGTATGGTTGATATGCGACTTGATCGAAATTTTTGGGCAGAAAATTTTTTCTGAATCAGCGAAGCGGCGCAGCTGCGCCGCCTCCAGTTCATTTTGGAGCGCAGCTGCGTCGAAACCCAGAATCGTTTTTTTCTGGGGAGCAGCGCAGCTGCGCCTTTGCCCAGTTCATTCTGGGCGCAGCTGCGCCGGTAAGCAGAATCTGAAAAATATTTTTTCTTCAATTAAAATAAATGGTTTATTTAATTGATATAAGTTTAAAATAAAGAGTTTATTTTATCTGGAATAGGATTTCAGATTGCTAAAATTAAAGGAGTTTAATTTAGATTTGGTTTTTGATTAAAATAAAAGAGTTTATTTTGTTTCAAAACTAAATATTAGCAAAACTTTTGCCCATTAATTGATATTAATGCATATATGGAATGTATTTATTATTCATGAGATGAATGTTATTTATTGATACATATAGAGATATGTATGATAATAAATAGGGATTGATTATGGACTATTGACCAATGTGTGATTGGATTTATTTTAGTGGATGCTTGAATGTATGGGTTTTTATAAATGGGGTCTGCGTACCTCGTTTTCTCTAATTTTTCTTAATGTAAATTCTATCTCCCTCCTATGTACTTCCCCTTGACTGCTGATCAAGGTTTCTATTTATTGTAAATAGTTTTAGTAATAGGACTAGTTAGAATTAATTTTTGAAGAATTGGAGACAAAGGAGCAAGGAGCGCTAGAAGACCCGTTTATAATGGAGCCCGGGTTTAAATGTAATAGTTATATTTAAATTTTATTCTTGCACCCTAGGTTTGACCTTTTGGTTCACTTGGTGGCTCTAGTGAACCAAACTAGAATAAAAGTCCATAATCAATCTGGGTAGAATATAGTATTCTATATGTGCATGCTTATTATATATATATATTATATATTATCCAACATGCTTCGCATGTAAAATAATATGACGCGTATTTTATATGTATATGTGCATGCGCGCTAAACAAGATGAGACTAATAATAATAAACCTCTCAAAGAAATTATATTAAGTCTTAAGTGTTTAAAGATATTTGGAATATCGAACGTCGCCTTCTAGCATGGTAAAACAATAGAGTATTAAATGTTTAATATGAGTTTGTTGTGTCACCACAAGGCAAATATTAAATATTTAAGATGTTGCTTTATCACATTTGATGCTTATAAATAGACTGAACGATGCTGTTTTGTTGTGTCACCACAAGGACAGTGTTTTTCTTTCGAATATATGGAAGTGCTAGGTTGGACTTAACTTGGATAATTTTGATTCGGATGTGTCACCACTTGATCAAAATAATCTAAGAGGCAAAATAAAAGGAGTTACATAGAGATGTAATTGACAATAGTTGTCTACCTATTTATTTATATATCGTTTGTTGTGTCACCACAAGGCTATATACATTTGAAATGGGGTCCTTAATCTCACTAGCAAAACTTTAATTAGATTTGCCGAACTATATATAGAGGGTAATATAGTTTGATGAAAATAGTGGGAGATACCAATTTAAATAAAGACCTAATTTATTTTGGTAATTAATTAAATGAATGAATGCTAAAATGTTGTCTATTTCACATGCAGAATTTAAAAATGTCAAACTCACTATCATTGCGTAGCATACTTGATGCTAACAAATTGACCGGACCGAATTACACGGACTGGTTAAGGAATCTGAGATTTGTTCTCACTGCTGAAAAGATTTCTTATGTCCTAAATTCGCCAGTCCCTGCAAGTGTTGCAGAAACAGCCTCTGGGGAAGAGATTGCTACTTTTAGAAAGTGGCAAGATGATGCAATCTTGGCTCAATGCATCATGCTCGCATCCATGAGTAACGAGTTTCAGCGTCAGCATGAAACTATGGATGCTCCTACTATATTGCTGCACCTCAAAGAGTTGTATGGTGAGCAAAGTAGGACTGCTAGATATCAGATATCTAAGGAGCTCTTCCGATCTCGTATGACTGAGGGCACTGCTGTTGAGACTCATGTCCTTAAGATGATCAATCTGATTGAACAACTTGGACAGCTTGGGTTCGTGATGGATGGGGAGTTAAGTCAAGATTTGATCTTGCAGTCACTCCCGGACACCTTCTCACAATTTGTTGTGAATTTTCACATGAATAAGTTGGACGTCAGCTTGCCTGAGTTACTTAACATGCTGAAAACTGTTGAAGGTCACTTCTCATCCAACAAGAACCAAGTCTTACTAGTGGATGATTCTTCCAAGAAAAGGAAGAGGCCCAAGGTATCTTCTGAAAAGAAGAAAAACAAGAAGGCTAAGGGCAAGGCGAAAAGAAAGGATAATCCAGATAACAAGGGAATTTGCTACCATTGCAATAAGCCGGGACATTGGAAGAGAAACTGCAAGGAGTATCTTGCGGACCAAAAGAAGCTTGGAGAAGCTTCGACTTCCGATCTAGGTTTGTTCATGATTGAAATTAATTTTTCTGAAAGTCAAAATTCTACTTGGGTATTGGATACCAGCTGTAGTTCTCATATATGTAATAATATGCAGGGACTAAGCAGAAGTAGGAAGCTGAACAAGGATGAAGTCGTCCTACGAGTGGGAAATGGAGCAAAGATTGCTGCATTGGCTGTAGGGACTTATTGTTTAGCACTGCCTTCGGGCAAGTTCATTAGTTTAAATAATTGTTATTATGTTCCAACACTCATTAGAAACATTATTTTAATTTCTGTATTGGATATGGATGGTTTTGATATTATAATAAAGAACAACAGTTGTTCTATTTATAATAAAAATGTTTTATATGGTGTTGGCAATTTACTGAATGGACTTTACATACTTGACTTGCATGAAAATATACTTCAAATTGAACAAACTTAGAAAAGGAAAAGAGATGATGTTAATTATACCTTTATGTGGCACTGTAGACTCGGTCATATCAATGAAACAAGATTATCCAAGTTGCATAAAGATGGGCTTTTAGAACTATCTGATTACGAATCATATCCAACTTGTGAATCTTGTCTCATGGGTAAGATGACTAAATCTCCTTTTAGTGGAAAAGGAGAAAGAGTTACAGAGTTGTTAGCGTTGGTGCACACAGACGTTTGTGGACCTATGACAACGAATGCACGAGGAAGGTATTCTTATTTTATTACTTTCACTGATGATCATTCTAGATTTGGATATGTGTATTTAATGAAATACAAATCTGAATCGTTTGAAAAGTTCAAAGAATTCAGAAGTGAAGTAGAGAAGCAAACTGGTAAGAGTATTAAGATTCTTTGATCGGATCGAGGAGGGGAATACTTGACCAATGAGTTTATCAATTGTCTCAAAGAAAATGGTATAATCTCACAATGGACTCCACCAGGGACGCCACAGTTAAATGGTGTATCTGAAAGGAGAAATCGAACATTGTTGGATATGGTTCGTTCCATGATGAGTTTTACCGATCTTCCAATATCCTTCTGGGGTTATGCCCTAGAATCGGCTGCATACCTACTTAACAAGGTACCTACCAAATCCGTCCCAAAGACTCCATATGAGATATGGACAGGGAGGAAACCAAATCTTAAGCATGTTAAGACTTGGGGTTGTCCAGCTTATGTCAAAAGGTTTGAGCATGATAAGCTGAAGACTAGATCCGACAAATGTAGATTTGTGGGATACCCTAAAGAAACATCAGGGTATTATTTCTATCATCCTACTGATCAAAAGGTGTTTGTTGTGAAACACGCTGCCTTCTTGGAAAAGGAGTTTATCCTTGAAGGTCAGTGGGAGTAAGATATATCTTGAAGAAGTTCAAGAACCACAAAATACTACGGATCAAAGTCAGGTACCTGATCAAGTAGAAGAACCTACTGTACCATTACCTATTCGTAAATCTGGAAGAGTACCGAAGATACCTGAGAGGTATGGATTCATCATAGAAGATGATGATGAGGTACGCATCATAGATGATGATGATCCATTGACTTACGAAGAGGCTATGAGTAGTGAAGACTCAGAGAAATGGCTAGAAGCCATGAAATCCGAGATGGACTCCATGTATGAAAACCAAGTATGGACTTTGGTTTCACCACCTGAGGGCATTAAGCCTATTGGGTGTAAATGGGTCTTTAAGAGAAAGACTGGGGCAGATGGCAATGTAGAGACCTATAAGGCCCGACTGGTTGCAAAAGGTTTCAAACAAAGACAAGGAGTTGACTATGATGAAACCTTTTCACCAGTAGCTATGCTCAAGTCCATTCGGATTTTGCTTGCGATTGCAGCTTATTATGACTACGAGATCTGGCAAATGGACGTGAAAACGGCCTTCCTCAATGGAGAGCTTGAGGAGAATGTATATATGATACAGCCAGAGGGTTTTGTTTCAACGGTTGGAACAAACCAAGTCTGTAAGCTACAACGATCTATTTATGGATTGAAGCAAGCTTCTCGAAGATGGAACATCCGTTTTGATGAGATAATTAAAAGGTTTGATTTTATCAAAAATGAGGATGAACCATGTGTGTACAAGAAGGTTAGTGGGAGCGCTGTTTCATTCCTTGTATTATATGTTAATGACATATTACTGATAGGGAATGATGTTCCTATGCTACAGTCGATCAAAATTTGGTTATCTAAACACTTCTGCATGAAGGACTTGGGTGAGGCATCCTATATTTTGGGGATAAAGATCTATAGAGATAGATCTAAAAGGATGCTAGGCTTGACCCAAGGAAAGTACATTGACTCGATGCTAAAGAAGTTTAGCATGGAAGATTCCAAGAGTGGTCTCATGCCGATGAGCCATGGAATACATCTCTCCAAGAAACAGGCCCCAAAAACACCTGAGGAGAGAGACCGTATGAGTAAGATTCCTTATACTTCTGCAATAGGATCTATCATGTACGGTATGATATGTACTAGACCAGATATCGCTCATGCACTTAGTGTAACAAGCAGATATCAGTCGAATCCAGGAGAAGAGCACTGGAAGGCAGTGAAAAACATCCTAAAGTACTTGAGAAGAACTAAGGATGTATTTCTTGTCTACGGTGGGTCTGAATTGAAACTAGAGGGCTATACAGACTCAAGTTTTAAAACGGACCAAGATGACAGTAAATCCGTTTCAGGGTACGTGTTTACCTTAAACGGTGGCGCAGTGAGTTGGAAGAGTTCCAAGCAGCAAACAGTTGCTGATTCGGTGACAGAGGCAGAGTACATAGCTGCAAGTGAAGCTGCAAAGGAAGCTGTTTGGATGAAGAAGTTCATAACTGAACTTAGAGTGGTTCCTAGCATTAGAGGAGCAGTACCTTTATTCTGTGACAACAACGGAGCTGTTGCGCAGGCTAAGGAACCCATGTCTCATCAGAAATCCAAACACGTGTTGCGGCGGTTTCATTTTCATTTGATTAGAGAGATCATTGAAAGAGGAGATGTCACCCTGGAGCGTGTGGACTCTCAAGACAACATTGCAGATCCATTTACTAAAGCTTTAACTCAACAGCAGTTTGATCGTCACTTAGAGAAGATGGGTATTAGATACCATGGCGATTGGCTTTAGTGCAAGTGGGAGATTGAAAGTAGTATGCACACAAGCCAATCATATTTGATATGATGTAGCATATACTTTGTAATCTTATTCATCTATTAATAAAGGAATTGATTTTCTTAAAAGGCATTTTATATTATCTACATAGTGCTGTTATATTAAATGTGATAAACCCATAGTTTTGAGCAATGCTTTTAGAATCATGATGGTGATCATGCTAATGAGATCTAAATTCTAGATAGCTCACAAACTAAAATTGTTCCTAATCGTTGGATTATTAAATTGGGGATTAGTGGATCCGGATAGATTAGTACATACGTTGCTTGCTCTTAGGAAGAGGATGATTGATCTCATAATCATTTGTGTGGAGACACTAAAGCAAGTATGTAGGTGCTTATTGGAGAATAAGTTCACTGAACGTGGCTCGCTAAGGAATACCTAATGGAGTTTTACTCGCCTGTCAATAGGAATTTCTATAGTGATAGTTGTACAAGTGATCCTTGGACTTGAGATCATCATAGTATCTTGTGTATGATGAGTTATACTTTGACATGTCCCTTAAGACCTTGTGGGTATATCAAAGGGTATGATTGGGTATAATTAGTTATACATGGAGATAGGTGAATGATCAACAAAGAATCTACCTCGTCTAGTAAAAGATGTGAATGTCCTATGTGATTCGATAAATGATAACTCAGTAGTCCTTGGCCAAGGCAGAATGAAATTAGAAAGGAGTTTCTAATTTGCATTAATTAGAGTTGTGCATTTGGGAATCGAAATACATATAATTAAATAAAATAAGACTTGACAGTAAATCCATGTCTTATATTTAATTGGGACATTGTATGGTAGAAGGATTGAATTGTACGGTAACTATTTACTCAAAGGTTCTTTTGTGATTAATGTTGAAATCTATATTATCTGGAAAGTCGTTAATCGCTAAGGGGGCTTACCCTTATTGTAGAATAAATATTATTTATTTAAATAAATTAAATAGTTTAATTTATTTATTTAAATAAGATTAGAATTGTTCTAATTGATTTATTCACAACCGGTTTAATATGGAGAACCTAAAGGGTCACACCGCAAAAGGAAAATATTTATTTTAAAAAGTAAATGGCATAATTGTAATAATAAGTTAAGTGTATTTAATTTACTCTATGGAGATAGAATAAATTAAATAGCTTAATATTTATTATTTAATATTTTGGAAATATTAAATATAAATTAATAAGAGGAGTCTTATTATTATTATTACTTTTTACTATTATTTGATTCCTAATAGGGATTGAGAATTAATTAATAGAAGTACTCTCCCATGGATTCCTAATTGGATTAGGAGCATTATTAATTAAAGGAGTTTAATTATAATACAAACCCTAATCCTAAATAGTTTAGGGAAGGGTTATTCCTACATCTATAAATAAGAGGTGTCTTATCATAGATTGGGTTGTTACACACTCTTGCATAAGATTTGTGGAGAGTACTTACAATTTCTATAGAGATAGAAACTAGGGTTTTGCCAAATACCCAACTTCTTGAATACTTGTTCTTCCTTGGTGGATCACCTCTAGAGGCCATACACTTGGGTGGCTAACGTTGATCAAAGGAAGGAATCACACCGTAGCATTCGAGGAGAACACGAAGGACTAGGAGTTGAACTTGTACCCGAGGAAGCTTTGTTCAACGAGGGTATAATTCTTATTCTCTTTATCTTTCGTTTATATCGTTAATTGAGCACATAGATTGATCTTGGTGATGGTTTGTATAAAATTTTAAAATCCGATTTTATCGCGCTTCCGCACTATTTATGTAATTTGATTGCATGTTCGCGCTATATACAAACCTAACAGATCCGTCCTCTTTTCAATGTTGAGTCTTGTCTTCTCATGTATCTGTTTAACAAAATCAGCTTTGTTTTTGCCATCCATGTTAGTATACTCGGAAACAGGTAATGGTGAAAAATCTAAAGGTGTTAAAGGATTAAAGTCATACACAATTTCAAAAGGTGAGAATTTAGTAGCAGAGTGAACAGATCTATTATAAGCAAACTCAACATGTGGTAGACATTCTTCCCAAAGCTTAATATTCTTTTTAATGATAACCCTTAGTAATGCAGATAGAGTTCTATTAACTACTTCCGTTTGACTGTCAGTTTGTGGATGACAAGTAGTTGAAAATAGCAGTTTAGTTCCTAATTTACATCACAAGGTCTTCCAAAAATAGCTCAAAAATTTAGCATCTCTATCCAAAACAATGGTTCGGGGCATGCCATGCAAACGCACAATGTCTCTAATGAATAAATCAACAACATGGGATGCATCATCAGTTTTGTGGCATGGGATAAAGTGTGCCATTTTTGAAAACCTATCCACGACCACAAATATAGAATCATGACCATACTTAGATGTAGGTAAACCCAATACAAAGTCCATAGATAAATCAACCCAAGGTTCACTTGAAATAGGCAATGGTGTGTATAACCCATGAGGTTGAACACGAGATTTAGCTTGACGACATGTAATGCATTTATGACAAATTCTTTCCACATCTCGTTTCATATGGGGCCAATAGAAATGTTCCTTTATCACAGATAAGGTCTTATCAACACCAAAATGTCCCATCAAACCACCTCCATGTGATTCTCGAACGAATAACTCACGCAAAGAATATGCAGGTATACATAATCTATTCTCACGAAATAAGAATCCATCCATCTTGAAGTATTTACTTACAACATTCTTTTCACAATTTTTAAACTCTTCACAAAAATCATGGTCATTAACATATAATTCTTTGATTTGTTAAAAACCAAGTAATTTTGTGTCAAGAGTATTTAACAACACATACCTTCGCGAAAGAGCATCAGCCACCACATTTTCCTTACCTTGCTTATACCGAATGACATAAGGAAATGTCTCGATGAACTCCATCCATCGTGCATGTCTCTTGTTCAACTTGTGTTGGCCTTTCAAATATTTTAACAATTCATGATCTGTGTGAATCATAAACTCCTTAGGCCACAGGTAATGTTGCCAAGTCTCCAATGATCGCACCAAGGCATACAACTCTTTGTCATAAGTGGGATAGTTCAAAGCTGCTCCACTCAATTTTTCACTGAAATATGCCACTGGTTTTCCTTCTTGCATGAGTACAACTCCAATTCCTAAACCTGAAGCATCACATTCAATTTCAAAGGTTTTAGTGAAATTAGGTAATACAAGTAAAGGAGCGTTAGTTAATTTTTCTTTAATCAAACTAAACGCCTTTTCCTGTGCATCACCCCACTTGAATCCTACACTCTTTTTGATTACTTCGGTGAGTGGTGCTGTGACTTCGCTGAAGTTTCTTACAAACCGTCTATAGAAACTTGCGAGTCCATGAAAGCTACGAACTTGACTGACATTCGTAGGAGTTGGCCATTCTCGAATTGCCCTTATTTTCTCTTCGTCAACTTGCACTCCCTGCACACTGACAACAAAGCCAAGAAACACAACTCGATCCGTACAAAATGTGCATTTATCCATATTGGCATATAATTTTTCCTTTCGAAGCACATCTAGGACAGATTTTATATGCAATGCATGCTCACCTAAATCCTTGCTGTAGATCAAGATATCATCAAAGTACACAACTACAAATTTCCCAATGAAGGGACGCAAAACATGGTTCATTAATCTCATGAACGTGCTAGGAGCATTAGTTAAACCAAAAGGTAAGACTAACCACTCATATAACCCATATTTTGTTTTAAAAGCAGTTTTCCATTCATCTCCCTCATGCATTCTAATATGATGATAACCACTCTTTAAATCAATTTTAGAAAACACACAAGATCCATGCAATTCATCTAACATATCATCTAACCTAGGAATGGGGTGTCAATATTTTACCGTGATGTTATTTACCGCTCGACAATCAATGCACATACGCCACTTCCCATCCTTTTTAGGCACTAAAATAACTGGAACCGCACATGGACTCATGTTTTCCCTCACAAACCCCTTGTCCATTAGTTCGTCAACTTGCATTTGCAATTCCTTTGTCTCCTCGGGATTGCTTCGGTGTGCTGGTCGATTTGGAATGGTTACGCCAGGGAAAAAATCAATTTGATGTTCAATTCCCCGAATTGGAGGTAATCCTTGTGGAAGTTCCTCAGGAAAGACATCCTGATAATCCTGCAAAAGAGTAGAAACAACACTAGGCAAAGAAGGATTATTAGTGTTAGTATTTAAAAGTGCCTCCTTATACCGAAGTATAATCATTGGCTTTTTAGAATCCAAAGCTCTCCTCACATCACTCCTTTTTGCAAAAATGTTTGTTTTTCTCTCTTCACCTTTCTTTTTCTCTCTCTCTTTTGTTTTTTTCTCATGATCTCTCTGTAAGTGCATTTGATCCTCATGCACCTGTTTTGGTGACATAGGGTACAATGTAATTTTTCTTTGATTGTGAACAAAAGAGTACTCATTAGTAAACCCATCGTGCTTTACTCGCCGATCGAACTGCCATGGTCTCCCAAGTAATAAGTGACCTGCCTGCATAGCAACTACATCACATAGAATCTCATCGACATATTTCCCAATTGTAAATGGCACTGATACTTGCTTGGTAACTTTGATGTCGCCGCTATCATTGAGCCACTGCAAACGGTATGGATGGGGATGTTTGGATGTTGTAAGTCCCAATTTCTCTACCATAGTGATGCTTGCCACATTTGTGCAGCTCCCACCATCAATTACAACACAACAGATCTTACCATTTACCATGCATCTAGTATGAAATAGATTCTCTCTTTGTTCATTGCTTTCTTCCTTTACCTGTGTACTAAGCATTCTTCGAGTAACCAACACTTCACCATGCATAGCAACCTCTCTATCTTCCTCTAATGGTGGCATAGAGTCATTGTCACTATCTTCTTCCTCGGTTTCCAATTCTCCATTATCAAGCAATAACATAGTTCTTTGATTTGGGCATTGATTTGAAATATGTCCCCTGCCTTGACATTTAAAGCATATAATATCTCGAGTACGACTATTAGTAGGTTGATTAGTTTTACCTTGCCATCCTTGAGTAGTCGTTCCCTGCTTGATTTCGGGCTTTGGTTTGGAAACAGTTGGTCTTTCCTCGCGTTTCATAATGTTGGATTTCCATGATGAACCTGTGGTAGGATTTGTTTGCTGGCCACCTCTCCTCTTAAGTTGCTTCTCTATTTTGATAGCCATGTGCACCATATCTTCTAATACCACATAGTGTTGACGCTCCACCAAATCTGCAATATCCCAATTTAACCCTGCTAAAAATCGGGCCATGGTGGCCTCATTATCCTCGTCGATTTCAGCCCTAGACATTAACATCTCCATTTCCTTGAAGTAGTCCTCCACACTCTTATTTCCCTGTTTCAAGTTTTGTAAGTTTCGAAACAGATCTCGATAATAGTGGCTAGGTACAAACCTCTTTTTCATCACAACTTTCATTTCTGCCCAAGTCTCTATTGGACGTTCTCTACACCTCCTTCGGCTGGTCATCAATTGATCCCACCAAGTAACGGCATAATCTGAAAATTCAGTAGCTGCAATTCTAACCTTCTTGAGATCCGAGTAGTTGTGACAATCAAATATCCATTCCATCTTCTTCTCCCACTCTAAGTATGCCTCGGGATCACTTCTGCCTTGGAATGTGGAAATTTTCATTTTGATGCTATCGAGGTTGTTGTCCTCTCGATTTCGGCCGCCTCTATCCCTTGCAAAATGTCTCCTAGGGATAAAGCCAATTTCTCGATCCTCTTCCTCGCTTAATCTTTCATCATAGTAATTTGTCTCCCCTAGTCTAGCTTCCTTTTGTTGGGTCTTTCCCTTTGGGCGTCCACCCGGAGGGATTTGAGTTTGTTTCCCTCGAATGTCACTCAATTGATCGATGCGATCATGTACTTGCTCCATAGCCATTCCTAACTGTCGGGAAAATTCTTTCATCATTGCCTCTATCATGAGTTTTGGGTCAAAATTCGATGAAGAAGGTTCATTTTCAATTGCCTTATCTCTTGTGTTAGACATATTTTCTGCAAAACAAAGGTAAGTAGAAAACAAGTTCCTCACCACTCCCTTACGTGTTTCGCTCAAACAATGTATTACACAAATATGAAACGCTCGTGTATCACACTAATGGCTTTTACCCTCTAGTAATCTCACTACTCTTGCCTTTTTCCGCTCGTAGTTCTCTCTAATAGGTTCTTTTTGAATTCACACAAATATTACCTCAATTTTCCAATTTCAATCCAATAAGAACTTATCAAGAATACAATATAGAAGCTATGACTCTCGGAATACCAACAAGACTTCACAATCGTCAAATATGATTCTTTGTAAATGAAATCCCAATAAAAGCAATCAACAATAATAATTTTCTGCAATATATTTTCTGCAGTTTTTTTTTTTTTGCAGTTTTTTTTGTGTGACTAAAATCCAACAATAAAAGTAAAGATAAGTAACTTGATAGGAACTTAGCTCTGATACCAAATGATGGACTCCACGGCACGCTTGCGTGAGGTGGTCGTCGCCCGAATCGTTTCTAACAAGTTGATAGGATGGATAGCTTGCAACACCTTAACACCTCGCCTATATGTAGACGGTAATCTTGGTACAATTGCTTGCAAATGAATTATGCGTAGGATGAACACCAACGACACCTTGACCCCTCGCTTATATTGAAGCGATAATCTCGGTACAATCGACGATTGATGCGGTAGAAGACGCCACACACAACTATGAATGGTTGTATGATAAGTCAATTATGAATCTAAAAAGAAGAACTAAGGAACACTTAGGAATTCTTCAAAGAACCACAAGTAGAGAAACAAACTCATAATGTTCTGAAATCTATCCAGTCTATTCTCACCAGATTTCTTTGGAAAGGGCCTTCCCTTGTGAAATATGGGGCAAAAGTCTCTTGGAAGGTTATTTCTATGCCTTTAAATGAAGGTGGTCTTGGAGTTAAGGATCTCGAAGATTGGAACAAGGCCCTCATTATTCAGCACTTAACTAAGGTTATCCAATATAAACCATCTTCCCTTTGGGCTTCTTGGATCCAAGCCACAACACTAAAGAATAAAAACTTTTGGCATATCAATATTCCTTCTAACTGTTCTTGGATTTGGCGCAAGGTGCTTAAATTGTGAAATCTTGCTAAACAATTTCTATCCTACCGTGTAGGCAGAGGGAACCATTTTAGCCTCTGGTTTGATCCCTGGTTAAATGGCCAGCCTCTATCTCCCAATGCTTATCTGTTGTCTAACTCTGGGATCCCAAAAACTGCACTCCTTTCTAGCATTATTTCCAACTCAAATTGGGTGTTACCCCGGAGTAACCATCACGATGTCCTCCAATTTCGTAGTCTTTTCACCTCTGCTCCCTCTCCGACTTCAACTGATGACTCTATCACTTGGGATTCTGTTGATATCCGGCTTCTAAAAGCCAACAAAATTTGGGATTCCATCCGTATCCATGGCAGTGTTGTCCCTTGGGCAAATATACTATGGCACAAGCATTATGTTCACGTCTTACTCTAACTATTCCTCAATGAGATGTCTCTTATGTAACTCTGTCAACGAAACTTTTAACCACCTCTTCTTTAACTGTCCTTACTCTAGTGTTATGATTTCTAATGTACTGGCAGTTGGAAACTGGTTCAATATCCCAACCGACTGGGATAATCTGATTGATTATATTCAGAAGTTCCAAGGAAGGAAAATGCATTCTGAAATTTTGAGACTAATTCTTGCCACCTCCCTGTACAAAATTTGGGGGACTCGGAATTCTATGCTCCATGATGGGTCTATATTGCCCCCTCATGCCTTGACTAAGGAAATCATCAACTTGATTAAAGCTCGGCTCTCAAGTTCTTCGAAGTTTCAACAAGCTGTTCTAAAATGCCATACATATCATAATTGGTTGTAATTGTTTGTATTTGGTTGCTTTTATGCTTTGATTCTATTTCCTTTGGTGAATAGCTTTCTTTTTATGTTCCTCATGGGGCCTGTCTCATGTTGACTTATTTTCTCTGGGGTATGCCCCTTAGCCACTGTATTTTTTGAGTTTCTAATACACAAACAAATTTAGCAAAAAAAAAAAACTCATAATAGTATTGATAATTTGAAAATTGATATGAATGAATGATTTTACAAGCCTAGCATCACTTGGTATTTATAGGAACTCATGGTGTGCTAAACCATCATCATAAGTCAAGATCTAACAACTAATCACATCACATGTATCAGCCACCCAAAGAATTTAACAACCCAAAAACATGTAATGTGTTAAAAGTCCAAATCAGACAACTATAAACTGATCAGCACATTGCAAGCTATTTTCAAACCTGATAAGTTCCGAATTTGGACTTGGGCCAAAAATGAAAATTGTAGCCCTAGAGTTTCTAATGAATTTAGGCTTTTGAATAACCTCATTTGGAGTTTGGAAACTCAAGTTATGGCCCAAATAAGAACTGATATCAAACTAGTCCAAAAGTGCGGAAATGCTGATTCTTTTGCAATAGTTCAGGTATGCTTGCTTCCAAGGTGTTTATGATCTTTGCATGCTTGTAACCCGTCTCTATAATCTCTATGCTCGATCCAACCTCGGTCCATAATTTATGAATCATCCCGTTAAGTCCTTCTTTGAAGCGTTTAGCTCGTGCTCTCGTAATGGGTCCAAGTGGCATATGCAATGGATCCACTAGTGTTTTTTCAAGGGCTTGTGAGCTAAGGATGTCCTCATCAATAGTGATAATGATAATTATGAAACCAAGTCCAATGTCTACAAATATTTTTGGAAATTCTACTAGCTTTATGTTTCTTGACTCTGGTTTCCAAAAGACCAATAAGGGATCTAATATTAACTGTTTAACATAAGCCTGCTTAGGCTTTTTATTCAGACCTCTAACATTATATGTAGCTAACATTAACATAAATAACTAAAGAGAGAAAATTATTAGTGGGATGATTTACCCTCACGACCCTTGCCTTTGTTTCTACGCTTAACATCTTGAGAAGGTTCCATCCCAGTTCTATGCTTCTACTTCAAGTCTTTATCCTCCTTCGCATCTATAGCAATTATCTTGTTAAGTATGGGGTAGTTGATAGGAGGTGAATCAAGATCAGAAGGCGAGAAAGCATCAGCGACAATAGCATTTACAATGGGGGAGAAAGAGTTGGGTGAGGCCAAGATAGGAAGAGAAGGAGTCAAATCTTTACCAACTTTGGCACCTCGTGAGACAGTTACCTAGTCATTAGCATGGGGATCAACATGAGGAGTGTTGACAGCATCAGGAGCAGGAGTAGGAAGTAAAGGGCCAGGGGCCGAATTGCCCTCAGCAGATTTAGGAGCAGAATCAAATTGAACAATTGTTTTGGGCACCCATTTAAAATTGGATTTGGGGCATTTCAAAGGAGAATGACCAAAGACTTTGCAGGTGGGACATGATGGTGGCCTACTTTGGTATTCAACATCAACCGGGACAATTATGTCTTCAGATGTTTCTTCGTTCAAAACAACAACATTTATTGAGGGAGGGAAGGAGAATGAAGCTTGGACTTCAATGCAGACTCTGGCAAAGTGCATTAAGTCATGTTTGGATGTCATTTCATCAGTAAACAGAGGCTTACCTATGGCACTGGCAAGGTAGCTTATACCCTCATCAGACCAGTATGAAAGAGGAATTTGGCTTAACTTAACCCAGATAGGAAATTTGTACTGCTCAGTTTTTGAGAATTCAACTCCTTCTTTCCAAGGAAGCAAAACAATCACTTTGGAGGCGAAGTGCCATGGACCCGATACAAGAACATTGTCTCTATCAGAGACAGATTTGAATTTGAAAACATAGTAACCTTTTCTATGGAGAAAGACACTTGTGAGACCCATGTTGCCCCAAAGGCGTTTGGCAATGGGTTCAACAACCTTGAAGGGGAGGTTTGAGTGCAAGAAATAACCCACAAGGCTGGAAGACCAGAGCTGATTTCCACGTTTGAGCACATCAGTGGGAGGTTTAACCAGAATCTGACCATCCTCAGATAAGGGAGGGTGGTAGAAGAGAGAGCGAGAGGTTTTGCCAGAGCTAGTAGAGACCACATCACACCAAGATTTAGATGAACCAGGTTTTAAACAAGGAATTTCACCTTTCTCAATCGGAGAAGCATGAGAGCTTTTTGGGACAGAGACTGAGATGTTATTAATAAGATTAGCAGTTTGAACAGCAATGACAGCCCTATGAGGAGGGACCTGGTGAGGTTGGACCACAAGCTTCATCCCAGAAACCTCACCCACACAGGGAATAGGGTCCAAAGGTTTGCCAAGAATAGACTGGTCAAAAACAGAGCAAGGCGCCAGCAAAGGTGCATCAGTAGTTCTGTGAGGACTTTCATCAAACGCCTTTTGGGCATGACCAATATTTGCTAGTTTCCCTTCAGAAACAAAGGCGTTGATATCGCTAGCAGAGAATCCATGCGCCAACAAGCAGTTCATAAGATCTGCATTTTTCTTTCTTTCAAATACAGCTTCTTCTCGATCCTTTTGAGAGAAATGTTGTGCAGCTTTGAAAATTTCAGATACATTGGATTCAAAGCTGCTAATGAAGTAGAGTCTTCAGAGCTTATAGCGATAGCAACAGGATTTGGTTCTGATTCCATCATTGCAATCGAGTCAAGGCCTATATTGAGGGACAAATCTGCGGAGGCAGCCATGTCAGCACTGTTAAGCACCAAAGGAGAGGAAAAAGAAGGATAGTTTGGGTTTGAGACACCATATTCGGAAAAAATATCCCTAGAATCAGAGCTTAGAGAGTTCCCAACAGAGAGATGAGAATGACTAACCATGGTAACGAAGGGATTGGGTTTAGGCTAGACGACGAAGAAGAGAAAGCCGGGAGGGAGGGAAGCGATTGCAGGGGGATGGAGATGAAAGAGCCAAAAAGGGAAAACAGAAAAGATTGGTGGGGATGGAAAAGGTAGGTGAGGATGGACGGGAGACTAAAAGAGGAAAGAAAAGAGTTAACGGTAAGAGAAGAGCTAACGGTAAGAAAAAGAGCAAATGGACAGAGGAAAAAAAATCGGTATGAAAATCCTAGAGAGAATGAGGAGCAAATTTCTAGAGAGAGAAACCATACTTTACTTCAATTCGACTTGATTTATATCATATCAATCTTATAGAAACTTAGTTTTAGTTGAAGAAGTTGTTGCCATGCAACCCGTGTGCAGAATTTCTACACACATCCAATTTTATGTTTCACACTGGCATGGACACTCGGAAATAATATAGAAGATAAGGAGTTTTGTGATGTGATAGATGATATTACAAGCTTTAATTATATAATTGTAGAGTAGAGTAGAGTAGACTAGACTAGTCGTGCTCCTTCTGTTCGTTTAGACTAGTAGCTAGTGCTCCTTCTGTTATTTTATTAAATAACAGAATGAGCACTAGCTACTAGTCTAAACGAACAGTCAACCGTGGGACTCAAAAAGTCATCATCAGCAACCCTTTTGTTCTCCAACATCAGAAAATGAAATTCAGTCGCGGGCCCCAACACAGACTTTGACCAGCAAACCCACGCGAGACTGCATTGTCTGCCCACGTGGGGAACTCAGCAATTTCAAATTTGAGAAGACCGTGGGCCCCATATGCTAAGCCCAAGACAAGCAGAACTCTACCCAAGACGCTGCAACCAGAGGACAGCCACCGGCGAAACCAGATACCAGCGATCTGCCGGAAAAGTCCATAACGCAACCAAATCAGCCGATCAAAACCAAAAGTTCCCAATGACAGATCCGACATGAAGGTCCAACTGCCAATCCGGCAACACAATCAATCCAAAAGAACAAACTTAGATTGAAAGAAAGAAACATGACAACCGAAATCGGTACCACCAAACTGTAAACAAATCCCAAATCAGGACATGGAAATCCAGATCGGAAACATGAGAACAAAAGACAGTAAACCAACAAAGACGAAATACTCAAGGCTCCCAATCCAAAAATGCAAATAAATAATAATGGGAACTCAGATCGGAAGGGAACCCAAAACCAAACCCACCGGAATATCGGAAGAAACCGACGAGGAAAACAGAGCAATTGAATCAGAAAAGGTAAGCTATAAGAACCTAAGATATCACAGCCCTAAACACATGGAAATAACATAAATCAGATTAATGTTTAAGATAAACAATAAGAACTCATTAACCAGATCTGAAGAAGCTATTATCTTCCAAATCATCACCAGAGACGACAATGATGGAAGGAGGAGAATGGACATCGCCAGCATAGGTCAGTCGACAGACTACAGTCATCTCGCCATAGCAAACCTGATGAGGACATCCTTAGTCCCGAGGCCCATGATGAAACCCGAGAAGATCCATTGCATTTGCCTCATGGACCCATTACGAGGGCTCGAGCCAAAACCTTCAAAAAAAGGCTTAACAGAATGATCCACGAACTATGGGACGAGATTGGATTAAGTATAGAGGTTATGAAGATGGATCCCAAATACATAAAGCCCGTGAACATGTTGCGAATGGACGTGGAAAACAAAACAGTGAAAGAAATCAGTTTGCTTGGACACAGGAGTCACCGCCTTGACGACGATTCCCAGTTCATTTCTACCACCCCGGCGAGATCACCGCCCCGGCGACAATTTCCAAGTCATTTCCACCGCCCCGGCGAACTCATCGCCCCGGCGGCAAACGCAGTACAAAACTGCCGCCCCGGCGGTAACCCCCTGGATGCAGTTTGTCATTTCTTGACTTTCTTGATTTCCGAACCATCTTTCATCCAAAACATGAAATCAGCTACATGATTTAGGATTAGTTACATGATTTATTGATTGATGTAATCTTATGTTTCTACATTTGTGTGCTTATTCTTCAACAAGTGTGTGCTTCTAATTGTTTCCAAGACTAGTATAAATAGGTGCTTATTGTAAACCAAAAACATCACCAATTTTCAGATTATCAATATTATTGTGAGTTTGTTTCTCTACTTGTGGTTCTTTGAAGAATTCCTAAGTGTTCCTTAGTTCTCTTTGGAGATTCATAATTGACTTATCATACAATCATTCATAGTTGTGTGTGGCGTCTACTACAGCATCAATCGTCGATTGTACCAAGATTACCGTTTCAATATAAGCGAGGGGTCGAGGTGTCGTTGGTGTTCATCCTACGCATAATTCATTTGCAAGCAATTGTACCAAGATTACCATCTACATATAGGCGAGGGGTTAAGGTGTTGCAAGCTATCCATCCTATCAACTTATTAGAAATGATCCGGGCGACGACCACCTCACGCAAGCATGCCGTGGAGTCCATCATTTGTTATCAAAGCTAAATTTCCTATCAAGTTACTTATCTTTACTTTTATTGTTGGATTTAGTCTAAAAAAAAATCTGCAGAAAATATATTGCAGAAAATTATTATTATCGATTGCTATTATTGGGATTTCATTTACAAAGAATCATATTTGATGATTGTGAAGTCTTGTTGGTAGTCCGAGAGTCATACCTTCTATATTGTATTCTTGATAAGTTCTTATTGGATTAAAATTGGAAAATTGAGGTAATATTTGTGTGAATTCAAAAAGAACCTATTAGAGAGAACTACGAGCGGAAAAAGGCAAGAGTAGTGAGATTAGTAGAGGATAAAAGCCATTAGTGTGATACACGAGCGTTTCATATTTGTGTAATACATTGTTTGAGCGAAACACGTAAGGGAGTGGTGAGGAACTTGTTTTCTACCAAGCTCCTCTTGCCCCAATGGTAAAAGAACTACTCATAAGGCTTGGGTGCATAAAGTCTTGGGATCCATTCCTGTCAAAGGCAAGAATGTTACAATTTATGCTAAACTATCAAAAAAAAAGGAACTTGTTTTCTACTAACCTTTTTTTGCAGGAAATATGTCTAATACAAGAGATAAGGCAATTGAAAATGAACCTTCTACATCGAATTTTGACCCAAAACTCATGATGGAGGCAATGATGAAAGAATTTTCCCAACAGTTAGGAATGGCTATGGAGCAAGTGAATGATCGCATCGATCAATTGAGTGACACTCGAGGGGAACAAACTCAAATCCCTCCGGGTGGGCGCCCAAAGGGAAAGGCCCAACAAAAGGAAGCTAGGCTAGAAGAGACAAATTACTATGATGAAAGGTTTAGCGAGGAAGAGGATCGAGAAACTGGCTTTATCCCTAGGAGACATTTTGGAAGGGATAGAGTCGGCCGAAATCGAGAGGACAACAATCTTGATAGCATCAAAATGAAAATTCCCACTTTCCAAGGCAGAAGTGATCCCGAGACATATTTAGAATGGGAAAATAAAATGGAATGGATATTTGATTGTCACAACTACTCGGATCTCAAGAAAGTTAGAATTGCAGCTACCGAATTCTCAGATTATGCAGTTACTTGGTGGGATCAATTGATGACCAACTGAAGGAGGTGCAGAGAACGTCCAATAGAGACTTGGGCAGAAATGAAAGCTGTAATGAAAAAGAGGTTTGTCCCAAGCCACTACTATCGAGATCTGTTTCGAAACTTACAAAATTTGAGACAGGTAAGCAAGAGTGTGGAGGACTACTTCAAGGAAATGGAGATGTTAATGTCTAGAGCTGACATCGATGAGGATAATGAGGCAACCATGGCCCGATTTTCAGCAGGTTTAAATTGGGATATTGCAGATTTGGTGGAGCGTCAACATTATGTGGTATTAGAAGACATGGTGCACATGGCTATCAAAATATAGAAGCAACTTAAGAGGAGAGGTGGCCAGCGAATAAACACTACTACAGGTTCATCATGGAAATCCAATACTGTGAAGCGTGAGGAAAAGCCAACTGTTTTCAAACCAAAGCCAGAAATCAAGCAGGGAGCGGCTACTCAAGTAGTGCAAGGTAAAACTAATACACCTTCTACTAGTCGTAATCGAGATATTGTATGCTTTAAATGTCAAGGCAGGGGACATATTTCAAATCAATGCCCAAATCAAAGAACTATGTTATTGCTTGATAATGGGGATTTGGAAACCGAGGAAGAAGATAGTGACTGATAGACTCCACGGCACGCTTGCGTGAGGTGGTCGTCGCCCGGATCGTTTTTAGTAAGCAAGTTAATGGACTCTTTCGAAATCTTAACCCAACGTCTAATTTGAAGACGAGAATCTTGATATATTCGATCAAGCAATTGAATTCACGTAGGATGGAACACCAACAACACTTAGACCCTCGTTTAGATGGAAAACGATAATCTCCGTATGATTGTATAATGCGATAGAATAACGCCACACACAACTATGGTTTGTTGTATGATAAGTTAGATATGAATCACAAAGAAAAACTAAGAGAACTACTTAGAAATCATTCAAAGAACCAAAAGTAGAGAATAACTCTCAAGTATGAATAAACTCAAAATAATTGTAATGTGTTCTTGAATCACAAGCATAAAACTTATTTATACTAACTATGAAACCCTAGAATCCTAAAAGGAAATAACAATTGATTTGGAATCAAAATCCTATCTTAAAATATCCTAATTACAATAGAATTATGACAATATACTGAAATCCCTAAAATTAAGGAAAGAAATCTGATAAAATCTTCAAAAATGCGTTCCTCGAATTCCGTGCCGCGTGACTGGCGCGGGGCACACTACAAATGGCGCGGGGCGCGCTAGGTATGCAGGTCTTCAAAGCGGCTCAGCGCGGGGCGCGCTACAAATGGCGCGGGGCGCGCTATACTCCTGTACGATCAGCGCGGGGCGCGCCGTATTAGGCACAAAACTGGCGCGGGGCGCGCCGGGCTGGAATTTTTGGCCCTTTTGACTAGTTCCCAATTCTTGGCTTGGAATACACAATTGTAACATGTTCACGATCATGGACTCTAACTCCAAAGCCTTCATCCTGGAATCTTCATCCTTCCAAGCTTCTTGAATCAATCCGTTAATCCCCTCCTTGAAGCGTTTAACCCGAGCTCTCGTCACTGGTCCAACTGGAACTTGCACCGAATTCACTCCATAACTCTCATCCTTGCCAAAGCTAGGCATGTCCTCATCATTTCTCTCCTCTTGAAAAGGATTTTTCCTCAAATCATCAGCTACATCAAACGGACTTAGATCAGAAACGTTAAATGTAGCACTAACATTATACTCACCAGGCAAATCCAATTTGTAGGGATTGTCATTGATGCGTTCAAGCACTTGAAATGGACCATCTCCCCTTGGAAGCAATTTCGAACGTCTTTGAGCCGGAAACCTTTCCTTCCTTATATGCAGCCAAACCCACTCTTTCGGTTCAAAGATCACTTGACGTCGGCCCTTGTTGGCTTGTTTAACATATTGCTCCGTCCTTCTCTCAATGTTAAGCCTTGCCTTTTCATGTATTTGCTTAACAAATTCAGCCTTTTCCTTTCCATCCATGTTAGTCAATTCAGAAATAGGTAATGGCAATAAATCCAACGGTGTCAAAGGATTAAAACCATATACAATTTCAAATGGTGAAAATTGTGTAGCAGAATGAACAGATCTATTATAAGCAAAACTCAACATGCAGTAGACACTCTTCCCAAACTTTAATGTTCTTTTTGATAATAGCCCTCAACAACGCAGATAAAGTTCTATTAACTACTTCTGTTTGACCATCAGTTTGTGGGTGACAAGTAGTGGAAAATAACAATTTAGTACCTAACTTACACCACAAGGTCTTCCAAAAATAACTTAAGAACTTAGTATCTCTATCAGAAACAATTGTTCTAGGCATACCATGCAATCTAACAATTTCCTTAAAGAACAAATTAGCTACATGAGAAGCGTCATCAGTTTTTTGACATGGAATAAAATGTGCCATCTTAGAAAATCTATCCACGACCACAAATATAGAATCATGACCACGCTTAGACCTAGGTAAACCCAACACAAAATCCATAGATAAGTCAATCCAAGGTTCACTAGATATAGGCAATGGTGTATACAACCCATGAGGTTGAACACGAGACTTAGACTGTTTACATGTAATGCATTTACCACAAATTCTTTCCACATCTCGTTTCATATGAGGCCAATAAAAATGTTCTTTCAAAATAGATAAAGTCTTTTCAACACCAAAATGACCCATTAGACCTCCCCCATGTGACTCTCTAATCAACAACTCACGCAAAGAACATGCAGGTATACATAGCCTATTTTCTCGAAACAGAAAACCATCAACATTAAAGTATTTACCTACAGCATTCTTTTCACATGATTTGAACTCTTCACAAAATTCAAGGTCATTAATATACAACTCTTTAATTCGTTCAAACCCAAGCAATTTTGTATCAAGAGTATTCAATAACACGTACCTTCTTGAAAGAGCATCAGCAACAACATTCTCCTTACCTTGCTTGTAACGGATGACATACGGAAATGTCTCAATGAACTCCATCCACCTTGCGTGTCTTTTGTTCAGCTTATGTTGTCCCTTCAAGTACTTCAAAGATTCATGATCAGTGTGAATCACGAACTCTTTAGGCCAAAGGTAGTGTTGCCACGTCTCCAACGCTCGAACCAATGCATACAACTCCTTGCCATACGTCGGATAGTTCAAAGCGGCTCCACTCAACTTCTCACTGAAGTATGCTACTGGCTTCCCTTCTTGCATCAGCACCGCTCCAATCCCTAAACCTGAAGCATCACACTCAATTTCAAAAGTCTTAGTAAAGTTAGGTAAAACAAGCAAATGAGCGTTAGTCAATTTATCTTTAATCAATTTAAACGCCTTTTCCTGTTCTTCACCCCATTTAAATCCCACACTCTTTTTGATTACTTCCGTCAATGGTGCTGTAATGTCACTGAAGTTCTTCACGAAACGTCGGTAGAAACTTGCCAGTCCATGGAAACTATGAACTTGACTCACATTTGTTGGACTCGGCCATTCTCGGATTGCACGTATTTTCTCCTCATCCACCTGAACTCCCTGTGAACTCACAACAAATCCAAGAAAAATAACTCTATCTGTACAAAACGTGCATTTATCCATGTTAGCGAATAACTTTTCTTTTCTAAGAACATCTAAAACAGATTTTAAATGCAATGCATGTTCTCCTAAGTTTTTGCTATATATCAAAATATCATCAAAATAAACTACCACAAATTTTCCAATGAACGTACGCAAAACATGGTTCATTAATCTCATGAAAGTACTAGGTGCATTAGTTAAACCAAAAGGTAACACTAGCCACTCATAAAGACCATATTTTGTTTTGAAAGCAGTCTTCCATTCATCACCCTCTTGCATTCTAATTTGATGATACCCACTTTTCAAATCAATTTTAGAAAATATACATGCCCCATGCAATTCATCTAACATATCATCTAATCGTGGAATGGGATGTCGATATTTTACCGTAATGTTATTTACCGCTCGACAATCGATGCACATCCGCCATTTCCCATCCTTCTTTGGCACTAAGATTACTGGAACCGCACATGGACTCATGCTCTCCCTCATGAACCCTTTCTCCATTAGTTCACCAACTTGTCTTTGTAACTCCTTTGTTTCCTCGGGATTGCTCCGATAGGCTGGACGGTTTGGAATGGTAGCGCCAGGTACGAAATCAATTTGATGCTCAATTCCCCGAATTGGTGGTAATCCCTGTGGAAGCTCCTCGGGAAACACATCCTTATAATCCTGCAAAAGAGATGAAACAACACTAGGCAAAGAAGAATCGTTAGCGTTAGTATTCAAAAGCGCCTCCTTATACCGAAGTATAATCATCGGTTGTTTAGCATCTAAAGCTCGCCTCACATCGCTCTTTTTTGCATAGATATTTGTTTTTCGCTCCTCATCTTTTCTTTTCTCTCTTATTTTTCTTTTCTTCACTCTCTTTTCTTTTTTCATGATCTCTCTGCAGATGAAGTTGATCCTCATGCACCTGATGTGGTGACATAGGACATAAAGTAACCCTTCTTTTATTGTGAACAAAAGAATATTCATTTGTAAAGCCATCATGCTTCACACGCCTGTCAAATTGCCACGGTCGACCAAACAATATGTGACCCGCCTGCATTGGAACCACATCGCACAAAATTTCATCCACATACTTCCCAATAGTAAATGGCACCAAGACCTGTTTAGTCACTTTAATCTCATTACTATCATTGAGCCATTGCAATCGATAAGGTTGAGGATGTTTGGTTGTGGAAAGCCCCAATTTCTCTACCATAACCTTACTTGCCACATTCGTGCAACTACCCCCATCTATCACGACACAGCAAATTTTCCCATTCACCAAGCACCTAGTGTGAAACAAATTTTCCCGCTGTTCGGTGCTTTCTTCCTTCACTTGTGTACTAAGTACTCTTCTAGTCACCAAAACTTCTCCAAGTACCGCAACTTCCCTGTCTTCTACCTCCTTTAATGGTGGCATAGAATCAGTATCGCTATCTTCCCCTTGGGTCTCCACCTCGCCATTGTCAAGTAATAACATCGTCTTTTGATTCGGACATTGACTCGCAATATATCCCCTACCTTGACATTTAAAACATTTAATATCTCGATTACGATTAAAAGAAGTAGGGTCAGTTTTACCTTGTACTCCTTTATTAGTCGTTTCTAGTTTTGGCTCAAATTTGGGTTTACTCACGGCTGGTTTCTCCTCTCGCTTGCCAATATTGGGTTTCCATGATGAACTCGGATTTGACATTGATCGTTGGCTACCTCTCCTCTTAAGCTGTTTCTCAATCTTGATAGCCATGTGTACCATGTCCTCCAATACTACATAATGTTGTCGTTCTACTAGATCTGAAATCTCCCATTTTAGTCCCGCCGAAAATCTGGCCATTGTTGCTTCGCTATCCTCGTTAATGTTTGCCCTAGCTAACAACATCTCCATCTCCTTGTAATAGTCCTCTACACTCCGACTACCTTGTTTCAGACTTTGTAGGCTCCGAACTAACTCACGGTGATAGTAGTCTGGTACAAACCTCTTTTTCATAATCGTCTTCATCTCATCCCAAGTTTCAATCGGCCGTTCTCTGCACCTTCTCCGGTTGATCATCAGCTGATCCCACCAAGTGACTACATAAGCCGAAAACTCCGTAGCGGCAAGTTTGACTTTCTTGAGTTCTGAATAGTTGTGACAATCAAAAACCCACTCCATCTTCTTTTCCCACTCTAGGTATGCCTCAGGATCACTCCTCCCTTGGAAAGCTGGAATCTTCATTTTGATGCTATCTAAATTGCCATCTTCTCTATTCCTACCGCCTCTATCCCTTGCTCCTCGCCTTCTATGGATAAAGTCAGATTCACGGTCCTCTTCTTCACTAAATCCCCCTTCATAGGAATTTTCCTCTTGTCTAACTTCTCTTTGATGCGTTCTTCCGTGCTGACGTGCCCCATGAGGATGTTGAAACTGGGGTCCTTGGGATGCACTCATTTGGTCGAAACACTCATTCACTTGCTCCATCGCCATATCCAACTTTCTAGTGAATTCTTTCATCATAGCTTCCATCACAAATTTTGGATCAAACTTTGTTGGAGGATCTTCCATAACACCTTTATCTTTGGTACTAGACATTTTTCCTGCAAAATAGAGGTTAGTAGCAAAATATTTTCCTCACCACTCCCTAACGTGTTTCACTCGATTAATGTTCCGCTCGTGTGTCACTCAATAGGCTTTTTTCCCTCGAATGATCTGACAACTAAGCCTTTTACCTCTAAATATTCTCTCTAATAGGTTCTTTTCAAATTTACCTAGCAAAATCCTCGGTTTTACTAATCAATTCAAAATAACTTATCACAAACAACTATAGTAGGTATGACTATAAGTACCAATAATCTCGATTACGGAATTGAAGATGAAATCTACGAACAAATTGAAATAACTGAAATAAAATTTTCTATACTCTTTTTTTTTTGCTCACAACTTCAACAAAACAACAAAGATAGATACTTAGCTAGAAAACGCAGCTTTGATACCAAATGATAGACTCCACGGCACGCTTGCGAGAGGTGGTCGTCGCCCAGATCGTTTCTAGTAAGCAAGTTGATGGACTCTTTCGAAATCTTAACCCAACGTCTAATTTGCAGACGAGAATCTTGATATATTCAATCAAGCAATTGAATTCACGTAGGATGGAACACCAACAACATTTAGACCCTCGTTTAGATGGAAAACGATAATCTCCGTATGATTGTATGATGCGATAAAATAACGCCACACACAACTATGGTTTGTTGTATGATAAGTTAGATATGAATCTCAAAGAAAAACTAAGAGAACTACTTAGAAATCCCTCAAAGAACCAAAAGTAGAGAATAACTCTCAAGTATGAATAAACTCAGAATAATTGTAATGTGTTCTTGAATCACAAGCATAAAACTTATTTATACTAACTATGAAACCCTAGAATCCTAAAAGGAAATAACAATTGATTTGGAATCAAAATCCTATCTTAAAATATCCTAATTACAATAGAATTATGACAATATACTGAAATCCCTAAAATTAAGGAAAGAAATCTGATAAAATCTTCAAAAACGCGTTCCTCGGATTCTGTGTCGCGTGACTAGCGCGGGGCGCGCTACAAATGGCGCGGGGCGCGCTAGGTATGCAGGTCTTCAAAGCGGCTCAGCGCGGGGCGCGCTACAAATGGCGCGGGGCGCGCTATACTCCTGTACGATCAGCGCGGGGCGCGCCGTATTAGGCACAAAACTGGCGCGGGGCGCGCCGGGCTGGAATTTTTGGCCCTTTTGACTAGTTCCCAATTCTTGGCTTAGAATACACAATTGTAACATGTTCACGATCTTGGACTCTAACTCCAAAGCCTTCATCCTGTAATCTTCATCCTTCCAAGCTTCTTGAATCAATCCGTTAATCCCCTCCTTGAAGCGTTTAGCCCGAGCTCTCGTCACTGGTCCAACTGGAACTTGCACCGAATTCACTCCATAACTCTCATCCTTGCCAAAGCTAGGCATGTCCTCATCAGTGACAGTGACTCTATGCCACCATTGGAGGAAGATAGAGAGGTTTCTATGCATGGCGAAGTGTTGGTTACACGGAGAATGCTTAGTACACAGGTAAAGGAAGAAAGCAGCAAGCAAAGAGAGAATCTATTTCATACTAGATGCATGGTAAATGGTAAGATCTGTTGTGTTGTAATTGATGGTGGGAGCTGTACAAATGTGGCAAGCATCACAATGGTGGAGAAATTGGGACTTACAACATCCAAACATCCTCACCCATACCGATTGCAGTGGCTCAATGACAGCGGCGACATCAAAGTTACCAAGCAAGTATCAGTGCCGTTTACAATGGAGAAGTATGTTGATGAGATCCTTTTGATGTAGTTCCTATGCAGGCAGGTCATTTACTATTTGGGACACCTTGGCAGTTCGATCGGCGAGTAAAACACGACGGTTTTACTAATGAGTACTCTTTTGTTCACAATCAAAGAAAAGTTACCTTGTGTCCTATGTCACCAAAACAAGTGCATGAGGATCAAATACACTTACAGAGAGATCATGAAAAGAAAACAAAAGAGAGAGAAAAAAAGAAAGGAGAAGAGAGAAAAACAAACATTTTTGCAAAAAGGAGTGATGTGAGGCGAGCTTTGGATTCTAAAAAGCCAATAATTGTACTTCGGTATAGGGAGGAACTTTTGAATACTAACGCTAATAAATCTTCATTGCCTAGTGTTATTTCTACTCTTTTGCAGGATTATCAGGATATACTTCCCGAGGAGCTTCCCCAAGGATTACCCCCAATTCGGGGAATTGAACATCAAATTGACTTTGTTCCCGGCGCGACCATTCCAAACCGTCCGGCATACCAAACCAATCCTGAGGAAACAAAGGAATTACAAAGGCAAGTTGATGAGCTAATCGACAAGGGGTTTGTGAGGGAAAGCATGAGTCCATGTGCGGTTCCAGTTATTTTAGTACCTAAGAAAGATGGGAAGTGGCGTATGTGCATTGATTGTCGAGCGGTAAATAACATCACGGTAACGTATCGGCATCCCATTCCTAGGTTAGATGATATGTTAGATGAATTGCATGGATCTTGTGTGTTTTCTAAAATAGATTTAAAGAGTGGTTATCATCAAATTAGAATGCATGAGGGAGATGAATGGAAAACTGCTTTTAAAACAAAGTATGGATTATATGAGTGGTTAGTCTTACCTTTTGGTTTAACTAATGCTCCTAGCACATTCATGAGATTAATGAACCATGTTTTGCGATCCTTCATTGGAAAATTTGTAGTTGTCTACTTTGATGATATCTTAATCTACAGTAAAGATTTAGGTGAGCATGCATTGCATATAAAATCTGTCCTAGAAGTGCTTCGAAAAGAAAAATTGTATGCTAATATGGACAAATGCACATTTTGTACGGATCAAGTTGTGTTCCTTGGCTTTGTTGTTAGTGCACAGGGAGTACAGGTTGACGAAGAAAAGGTACGTGCAATCCAAGAATGGCCAACTCCTACGAATGTCAGTCAAGTTCATAGCTTTCATGGACTCGCGAGTTTCTATAGACGGTTTGTAAGGAACTTCAGCGAAGTCACAGCACCACTCATCAAAGTAATCAAAAAAAGTGTAGGATTCAAGTGGGATGATGCACAGGAAAAAGCGTTTAATTTGATTAAAGAAAAATTAATTAACGCTCCTTTACTTGTATTGCCTAATTTCACTAAGACCTTTGACATTGAATGTGATGCTTCAGGATTAGGCATTGGAGCTGTGTTAATGCAAGAAGGAAAACCAGTTGCATATTTCAGCGAAAAACTGAGTGGAGCAGCTTTGAACTATCCCACTTATGACAAGGAGTTATATGCTTTGGTTCGATCATTGGAGACTTGGCAACATTACCTCTGGCCTAAGGAATTTGTGATTCACACGGATCATGAATCATTGAAATATTTGAAAGGCCAACACAAGTTGAACAAGAGACATGCACGATGGATGGAGTTCATCGAGACATTTCCATATGTCATTCGTTATAACCAAGGTAAGGAAAATGTCGTGGCCGATGCTCTTTCGCGAAGATATGTGTTCTTAAATACTCTTGACACAAAATTACTTGGTTTTGAACAAATCAAAGAATTATATGATAATGACCATGATTTCTGTGAAGAGTTTAAAAATTGTGAAAAGAATGTTGTAGATAAATACTTCAAGATGGATGGATTCTTGTTTCGAGAAAATCGATTATGTATACCTGCATGTTCTTTACATGAATTATTGGTTCGAGAATCACATGGAGGTGGTTTGATGGGACATTTTGGTGTTGATAAAACTTATCTGTGTTAAAAGAACATTTCTATTGGCCCCATATGAAACGAAATGTGGAAAGAATTTGTGATAGGTGCATTACCTGTCGTCAAGCTAAATCTCGTGTTCAACCCCATGGGTTATACACACCATTACCAATTTCGAGTGAACCTTGGATTGATTTGTCTATGGACTTTGTATTGGGATTACCTAGATCTAAGTATGGCCATGATTCTATATTTGTGGTCGTAGATAGATTTTCAAAAATGGCACATTTCATTCCATGTCATAAAACTGATGATGCATCCCATATTGCTAATTTGTTCTTTAGAGATATTGTGCGTTTGCATGGCGTGCCCCGAACCATTGTTTCGGATAGAGATGCTAAGTTCTTAAGCTATTTTTGGAAGACTTTGTGGTGTAAACTAGGGACTAAACTGCTGTTTTCAACTACTTGTCATCCACAAACTGATGGTCAAACAGAAGTAGTAAATAGAACTTTATCTGCATTATTGAGAGCCATCATTAAAAAGAACATTAAACTTTGGGAAGAATGTCTACCACATGTTGAGTTTGCTTACAATAGGTCTGTTCACTCTGCTACTAAATTTTCACCTTTTGAAATTGTGTATGGCTTTAATCCTTTAACACCATTGGATTTATCCGCATTACCTGTTTCTGAGTATACTAACATGGATGGCAAGAATAAAGCTGATTTTGTTAAGCAGATACATGAGAATACAAGACTCAACATCGAGAAGAGAACGTATCAATATGCCAGACAAGCCAACAAAGGTCGACGTCAAGTAATCTTCGAGCCCGGGGATTGGGTGTGGCTACACTTGCGTAAAGAAAGATTTCCTGATCAAAGGCGTTCGAAACTACTTCTAAGAGGAGATGGACCATTTCAAGTACTTGAACGCATTAACAACAATGCTTACAAACTAGATTTACCCGATGAGTATACTGTTAGTGCAACTTTCAATGTTTCTGATCTAAGCCCGTTTGATGTAGGTGAAGATTTGAGGACAAATCCTTCTCAAGAGGAGAGGTATGATGAGGACATCCTTAGTCCCGAGGCCCATGATGAAACCCGAGAAGATCCATTGCATTTGCCTCATGGATCCATTACGAGGGCTCGAGCCAAAACATTCAAAAAAGGGCTTAACGGAATGATCCACGAACTATGGGATGAGATTGGATCAAGTATAGAGGTTATGAAGATGGATCCCAAATGCATAAAGCCCGTGAACATATTGCGAATGGACATGGAAAACAAAACAGTGAAAGAAATCAGTTTACTTGGACACAGGAGTCACCGCCCCGGCGCCAAGTTCTAGTTCATTTCTACCGCCCCGGCGAGCTCACCGCCCCGACGATGATTCCCAGTTCATTTATACCGCCCCGGCGAGATCACTGCCCCGGCGATAATTTCCAAGTCATTTCCACCGCCCCGACGAACTCACCGCCCCGGCGGCAAACGTAGTACAAAACTGCCGCCCCAACGGTAACCCCCTGGATGCAGTTTGTCACTTCTTGACTTTCTTGATTTCTGAACCATCTTTCATCCAAAACATGAAATCAGCATTTAGGATTAGTTACATGATTTATTGATTGATGTAATCTTATGTTTCTACATTTGTGTGCTTATTCTTCAACAAGTGTGTGCTTCTAATTATTTCCAAGACTAGTATAAATAGGTGCTTATTGTAAACCAAAAACATCACCAATTTTCAGATTATCAATATTATTGTGAGTTTGTTTCTCTACTTGTGTTCTTTGAAGAATTCCTAAATGTTCCTTAGTTCTCTTTGGAGATTCATAATTGACTTATTATACAACCATTCATAGTTGTGTGTGGCATCTACTACTGCATCAATCGTCGATTGTACCAAGATTACAGCTTCAATATAAGCGAGGGGTCGAGGTGTCGTTGGTGTTCATCCTATGCATAATTCATTTGCAAACAATTGTACCAAGATTACCGTCTATATATAGGCGAGGGGTTAAGGTGTTGCAAGTTATCCATCCTATCAACTTGTTAGAAACGATCCGGGCGACGACCACCTCACGCAAGCGTGCCGTGGAGTCCATCAAAACCCCAACAAACCCAAACCCTCCAGATCAGATCCGAAGCTTAAGGAAGAGAACGGGTGGGCCGCAAGAAGGAGAGGATGAGCTAGGTGCAAGGGGTGAGAGTGGACGATAGAAAGGAGAAAACCATATCGACAAATCATCTTCTAAAGCAACAATAAAGGGCAAAACCCAGCATCCGGCAAGACCATTTCGCGCAATTATCGAACAAAAACCCGCATCCAAAAACCCCCAAAACCAGTAGGCATCAAGATCTAAAAACCAAAACCCTAGGAAGATCCCCCTCACAGATCATAACTTCGATTCAAGAAGAGATGGTGGGTCATAAGGCGGAAAGGGAGAGTGAGTCAGGTGGGCCGGATGCCATCACTGGAAATAATCCCAACCACAACCAAAGATACTCCCATACTCACAGATGAACGTAACGAAACCAACTTATTAGCCACCGGACTTTGCCAAAAATAGGTGAAAAGGAAAGTTTTCTGGCTAAGACATGGTTAAAATCTGCCGAATATACTCCAACCAAAGTAAAGTATAATGGCAGTGGATGAAGGGAAAGCGTGGGTGGTCGGAGAAGAGGGTGAATGATCGGTGGCAGAATGGCAAAGGTGCACGGAGGGGGGTGTCCTAGAGAGAAGCCAGAGCATTTCTAGCTCTTTTTCACTCCTCAGTGTAATCGCACTAGCATTCTCCCTTGGATTGACAACTATTTGGGAGGCAACTTTCCTGAGCCTTGAGATTCCAAAATTCCCACTATGGTAGCGAGTTGTTGATGAGGACATGCCTAGCTTGGACAAGGATGAGAGCTATGGAGCGAATTAGGTGCAAGTTCCAGTTGGACCTGTGATGAGAGCTCGGGCTAAACGCTTTAAGGAGGGACTTAACGGGCTTATTCAAGAAGCTTAGAATGATAAAGGAGCGAGTTTCAAGACATTAGAATTGGAGTCCAAGTTTTTGAATACAAGTGGTTATGCCAAGCCAAGAAGGAAGAGTTAGCCCAAGAAGTTCACCCAGCGCGCCCCGCTCCAGAATTGGCCTAGACACGGCGCGCCCCACGCTGGACCTGCAGAATAATTGTTCCTCTGGCGCGTCCGGCGCCATTTTTGGCGCGCCCCACACCATGCCTGGCTAAGCTGTTGCATACCTAGCGCACCCCGCACCAAAGCCTTTGTTTTCCTGGCGCGCCCCGCGTCGGTCACGCGGCACGGAATCCGAGGAATGCATTTTTGAAGATTTTTATTAGATTTCTTTCCTTATTTTTAGGGATTTATCATATCTATCATAATTCTAAGTTGACTAGGATGTTTGTTAGATGGAAATTACTTTCTAATTAGTTATTTACTAGTATTTCAATTCCTTTTATAATTAGGGTTTATTTCTACTAGTATAAATAGGTTACATGGTTATTGTAATAAAAAAGATCAACAATAATATTCAGAGTTTATTCATACTTGAGAGCTATTCTCTACTTTTGGTTCTTTGAAGAATTTCTAAGCGATTTTTTTCTTAGTTTTTCTTTTGAGATTCATATTTAACTTACCATACAACAAACCATAGTTGTGTGTGGCGTTATTCTATCACATCATACATTCGTACGAAGATTATCGTTTGATCTTAAACGGGGGTCTAAGTGTTGTTGGTGTTCCATCCTACGTGAATTCAATTGCTTGATCGAATTTATCAAGATTCTCGTCTCCAAATAGACGTTGGGTTAAGATATCGAGAGAGTTCCATCAAAGTTGCTTACTAGAAACGATCCGGGCGACGACCACCTCACGCAAACGTGTCGTGGAGTCTATCATTTGGTATCAAAGCTGTGTTTTCTAGCTAAGTATCTATCTTTATTGTATCGTTGAATTTGTGAGTAAAAAATAAAAATAAAAAAAAAGAGTAGAAAATTTTATTATTGCAGTTATTTCAATTTGTTCGTAGAATTTGTTTTCAATTCCGTAATCGAGATTGTTGCTACTTCTATTCATACCGACTATATTGTTCGTGATAAGTTATTTTGAATTGATTAGTAAAACCGAGAATTTTTTTTGCTAGGTAAATTCGAAAAGAACCTATTAGAGAGAATAATTAGAGGTAAAAGGCTTAGTGGTGAGATCAATTGAGGGAAAAAGTCTATTGAGTGATACACGAGTGAAACATTAATCGAATGAAACACGTAAGGGAGTGGTGAGGAAAATATTTTGCTACTAACCTCTGTTTTGCAGGAAATATGTCTAACTCAAAGGATAAGGGAACTTTTGTAGAACCTTCATTGTCAGCTGATATGAAGTTGATGATTGAAGCCATAAATAAGGAATGGGTTAGGAGGTTGGATATGGCAATGGAACAAGTGTATGAGTGCTTGGACTAATTAAGCGTTACTCGAGGAGAATCATCTCAAAACCGTCAAGGAACTCATCAAAAAGGAGTATCCCAACAAAAAGGAACTAGGGTGGAAGAAACTAATTTTAATGACGGAGGATTTAGTGAAGAGGAGGATCGAGAGTCCGACTTCTTACATCGGAGGCAACGAGGAGCTAGGGATAAAGGAGTTCGGGATAAAGAGGACAATAACTTGGATAGTATAAAAATAAAAATTCCAACTTTCCAAGGAAGAAGTGATCCGGAGGCATATCTAGAGTGGGAAAAGAAGATGGATTGGATATTTAAATGTCATAACTACTCGGGGCTAAAGAAAGTAAAACTTGCCGCCACAGAATTCTCAGCTTATGCTGTTACTTAGTGGGATCAGTTGACGATCAGCCGGAGGAGGTGTGGAGAACGTCCAATTGAAACTTGGGAAGATATGAAGGCAATGATGAAAAAGAGGTTCTGATGAGTGGGTTTTAACCTATGAGTTAGATACATCTTTGGCTTAATTTTTTACAATCTTTAAGTGTTTCTAGTATCTTTTTATTTGTTTTTGTGTTGCTTTTGTAGGTTGAGGCTGGCTGCAGATTAGTTAAAGAACAAAGAATGTGGTGCAGAGCATTCTCGCCGGGGCGAGCTTCCACAAGCTTGATTTCTCGTCGGGGCGAGACTTCGCCGGGGTGAGCTTTTGTGAAGGAATTTCTCGCCGGGGCGAGGAAGCGGCTGAAGGAAAAAGAAGTTGATTTTTGACAGGATCAGTTATTTAGGAGTTAGATGCTAACAAGGATTCTTTTGAGTAATCTGATGAGGAGATATAAGAGACATATAAAGGGAAATAACGCATTGGCAATACCAACACGGAGATTGAATTTTCAGAGCTGAGCAAGGAAATTGGAGATCAGGACAAGCATTATGAAGAATTCAGATTGGTGGATTGAAGATTAGAGATTTCATTGAGTTTTCTTTTAATCTTTTATCTCTGATTTGTAATTAATTATGATGACTTATTTTGGAATTCTAGTTTTTATTTTCAGTATGAACTAAACCTTTAATTAAGGCTACAATTGAACCAGTTATGCTTATGAATTAATTATCTACTTTGATTCTAGTTATTTATTCAATTCGAGTTATCTATCCTATTCTATGCTTATTGATTAATTGTTTGGCCAACAATTAGCGGAATATTCTAGGTGAATTCGGGAGATGAAATCTAGGATTAGATCTGAATATGATAGCATGTATTCTTAATTATTTGCATGTGTTAAATAATTAAGGTTGTAAAGTGAATAGGGATATCTCTTTGCTGCATGTAACTGTTGGAAATTGATGCTTAATGAATTTAATCCTTTAGTTTTGCATAGGAATATCGCAGAGTTAATTGGGTTAGATAAATTTATTTGATCACTTGGAAAAGGACTTATAAATGCAATTGAATTCTTGTTAACAACTCCATTGAAGTAAATAATTGGATGACGTAGTTAGATTAGTTTATGCCACATAACTGGGGATATTGTAGTCTTAAGTTTTTAAATCTGAATTACAACTTTCGTGTTAGTTATTGATCTTAGTTTCAATTTAATTAGTTTCAATCAATATTCAAATTGCGATTGTTTAATAGAATAACAGTAATCTAGATTGATAGTTGAAGATATAAAACACGACAATTCCATGTGGCTTCGACACTCTATCTTATCACTTTATTACTTGTTGATCGTGTATACTTGCACATAATTGTTGATTGTGAAATCGGACAACAAGTTTTTGGCGCCGTTGTTGGGGAATAGTTGTGTTTATAATTTTCAATATCAGTTTAATTAAGTTTGTTCTAATTAAGCAAACTTATTTTTTTTTATTTCTTGTTTCAGGTGACTTTTGATTCGTTTATGCAAACGCGATCAAAACAACCGGAACTCGTGCAGTGTGAGGATAATCTTGAGAACAAGTTATGCCAATTGAATAAATTTTGCCAAGAGACACTTGAGAAAGAGAAAATGGCGAACGAAGAGTAGAAATCATTGAGGGATTATGCTATGCCCCAAATTGATGAGCTAAAGTCAAGTATCACCAGGCCGACTGACACAAGCATGAGGGGGTCAGAATTTTATGACAATCATTCGACTCAAATATCGAGGAATCAACGAATGATCATACGTGAATGGAATGAATTCAACCCAAGGATGCTTGGAATGGTGCCTAAGACCCTTGGATTGGAACTTGAAGATCATTCATATGATTCGGGATTGCTTTTATGTGTTTTTATGTTTTTATCTTTCAGCGATTTGACCTCTGGAGCTTCAATGGAATTTTTGATGATGTTAGAATTTTCGAATGAGAAAGTGGTCTTCTTGAAGTTTGTAGAGGATTTCTCAAGATTTCCAGTTTGGTATGGTGTGCAAAAATCCGAGTTCATTTAGGCCTCCAGACATTATTTCTTTGTGAGCTGATCCGAACCCCGCGCAGATTGGATTCCTGTTCAGACCAGTTCGCTTAAATGGGCCATAATTTGAGCTTCAGATATCCAAATGAGGTGATTCAAAAGCCTAAATTCATTAGAAACTCCAGGGCTACAATTTTCATTCTTTGCCCGAGTCCAAATTCGATTGTTATTAGATGCGAAAATAGTTTACAATGTGCTAATCAGATTAGTTGTCTGATTTGGACTTTTAACACACCACATGTTTTTGGGTTGTTAAATTATTTGGATGGCTGATGCATGTGATGTGATTAGTTGTTAGATCTTGACTTATGATGATAGGTTAGCACACCATGAGTTCCTATAAATACCAAGTGATGCTAGGCTTGTATAATCATATATCAATTTTCAGATTATCAATACTTTTTTTTTGCTAAATGTGTTTGTGGATTGTATAGAAAGAGATCATACAAAAGCAAAGGGGCATACCCCAGACTATAGCAGTTTCCTCTAATGACAACCCAAAAGAGGATAGAGCTATAGAAACAGTAATGGTACTATTACAAAGAATTAATTACATAAGCCAATTATAGTAAAATTGACTAAAGTGAGTGGCTTTAAGGAATGAATTACATTTAGAGAGCCTTGACTTGATAATATTTATAACATCTAAAGCAAGTTTACTCGGAGGAGCAAGTGTATCCTTGTGAATCTTTGAGTTTCGGGTCTCCCAAATCTTGTAGAAGGAAACCGCAATAGAGACACTTAGGATCTGTTTGGAGAGCTTACTACCTTGGAAGGATATTGTGTATTCAGTCAGCCCAGTCTAGTCCAATGGAGCAGTCCAGTTGCCCATTCGCAATGCAACAGTTAAGACTGGAAAGGAATAGTCGCAAAAGAAGAAGAGATGGTCAAAAGTTTCGGGACATTGTTGGCATAGGGGGCATTGCATGACCCTTCCCGAATAAAGTTTGGTGATATCATTAGTTTGTAGCTTCCGCAAAAAACCCACCAATAATATGAAAGAGTAACGTGGCACAAACAAGCTGTTCCAAGGGACATCATGCCATGTAACCATCGGCTGCCTGTGTCTAACACATTCCCACGCTTTTGGATGGTTTTAGCTGGCTTCCAACCTTGTGGTCTGTTGTTTTGTAACTATTTTTTAGTTGCTTTCATTTACCTACCCTCGGGTTGTGAGGAAAATGTAATTAGTTTAGGTTTTCATTTCCTTGTTTTGGTGTTTTAGTTCTTTCGGGTGTAGAGGACTATGTTTTTTGATCTTCTTTGTAATATCTTTAGTTTTTCAATATACAAACAAATTTAGAAAAAAAAAAATATGTCGGGCCTTCAAGGAATTAATATCCATTGAATCCCACATGATACAGTCGTTCGAATTAGGAGGAATAGCCAGGGACTTGATCATATTGCAAAAAAGAATGACTTCATGGTGGTTACTCTGGGGAAGGAACCAAGAAGAGCCATGCAGAATATCACAAACCTTAGCCGAGGTACTGAGGCCAGAATTGGAGAGTAGCGCAGAATTAGGGTTGATCAGGTTGCCATTTAGCCAAGGATCATACCATAAATTTATCTGATCACCACGGCCCACTTTGTAGTTAACATACTGCCTAGCGACAGGACGCAGTTTAAGAATCTGCTTCCAAATCCATGAGCAATCCTTAGGTATTGGGAGGTGCCAGATGGAATGCCCTTTAAGCAAGGTACTTTTGACCCAACAAACCCAACTGGAAGTAGAATTGAATTGAAGGATACGGGTTAAATGGAATAGGATGAGAGATTTATTCCAGTCCAACATGTTCTTGACACCAAGCCCACCCTCCGAAGTGGGAAGCGAAATTGAATTCCAAGCGACTTTAGCCCCATATTTAGCGAGCGAAGATCCTTTCCATAAAAAACGGCAGCGAATAGATTGAATGGATCTAGTTACCGCTTTAGGAAGGATAAAATGATTGCTCCAGAAGGACTGGATAGAGAAGAGGACTGATTTGATAAGATGCAACCTCCCGACATAAGACAAAACAGAGGAGGTACAGGATGAAACCCGTTGTGTTATCCTATGGATAAGAGGGACACAATCCTGATAAGAGAGCTTAGAGGAAATAAGGGGAACTCCCAAAAACTTTATGGGTGTCCTGCCAATTGAGAACCCAAGAAGCAATAAGATGCTTTGTGTGGTAGCCGGGTCAGTGTGTGCCAAAAAGCATTGGCTTTTCTGGACATTCGGGATGAGCCCAGAGTAGAGGGAGAAAGAGCTGATGCTACGCAGATTTCCTAAGCAAGAAATTGTAGCAAGATTACCGTTTACATATAGGCGAAGGGTTAAGGTGTTGCAAGCTATCCATCCAATCAACTTGTTGGAAACGATCCGGGCGACGACCACCTCACGCAAGCGTGCCATGGAGTCCATCACCGGCCATCACTACTAATTCTTTTGAAATTAAGCTGGGTACAATTCAGATGATTCAGAATTCAATACAGTTTGGGGGATTGGCTAATGATGACCCGAATGAGCATTTGGTGAGCTTCTTGGAGATTTGTGATACGTTCAAGTACAACAATGTTACGGATGACGCAGTGAGACTGCGGTTGTTTCCCTTCTCATTACGGGATAAAGCAAAAAGTTGGCTACACTCACTTCCTCCGGGATCCATCATTACTTGGAACGACTTGGCCCAAAAATTTTTATCAAAATTCTTCCCGCCAGCGAAAACTGCGAAGATGAGAAACGACATTACTACTTTTGAGCAGCAACGTGGAGAATCTCTGTATGAAGCTTGGGAGAGATTCAAGGACTTATTGAGAAGATGCCCGCATCATGGGCTACCCAAATGGCTTCAGGTTCAGATATTCTATAACGGGTTAAGTAGTAACACCCGAACGAGGAGCACTTCCAAGAGACACAGAGGTGAATCCAAGGACGGATGGAAAAGAACACTGCAAGGCTGTAACCTTAAGAAGTGGAAAAGAGCTCCTGAAATCGGTTGAAGGAAAATCGAAACCAGAAAAAGTTATGGAAAACGAAAAAGAGAAAGAGATAAGTGGGGTGAAGAATACAGGGTTGGAGGCCAAAGCAAAGGAACTCAAGCCAGACAGTGTAGTGCCTTCCGTCCCATTTCCTTAGAGATTGTAGAAAGCCAAGTTAGATAAGCAATTTTCCAGATTCTTAGATGTTTTCAAGAAACTGCACATCAACATACCATTTGTAGAAGCCCTGGAACAGATGCCCAGCTACATAAAATTCATGAAGGAGGTCTTGTCGAAGAAGAGAAGATTGGGATAATTTGAGACGGTGGCATTAACCGAAGAATGCAGTGCAATCTTGCAGAATAAACTGCCACCCAAATTAAAAGATCCAGGAAGCTTCACCATTCCATGTGCAATTGGTAACCAGTTTTCTGGAAGGGCATTGTGTGACTTAGGAGCCAGTATCAATTTAATGCCGTTATCATTTTACACTCAGCTAGGGCTAAAGGCACCAAAACCGACAAATATCAGCTTGCAATTGGCAGATAGGTCAGTAACATACCCAAGGGGTATTGTGGAAGACATTTTGGTTAAGGTCGATAAATTCATCTTCCCGACTGACTTTATCATTTTGGATTACGAAGAGGATAAGGAAATTCCCATTATTTTAGGTCGTCCGTTCTTAGCAACAGGGAGAACTCTGATAGATGTTCAGAAAGGTGAATTGACAATGAGAGTGCATGTAAGACCCCGATAATTTTAACAAAAAAAAAATTTATTTTTCTTCACATTATTATTTTAAACAGAAAGGTGTTAAATCGATAATGATAAAGTTACTAGTGAAATGTGAAAAATTGAGAAGTCTAGTAATAATGCTAAATCACTATTCACGCGATCACTATTCACGGGAGACTATTCACGCTAAAAATGCTTTTATACTTTCTTCGACCTTCGAATTACGTCATAACATTTATATGAGCTGGATACAAAAATTATACGGTATAAATACGAAAGTACTATTCATACGAATATACTATTCATTTATACAAAAAAGTCAAACCTGTATGTCGGGGAATATTCTTTTTGTCGGGGAATATTCCTTTTGTCAGAGAATATTATATTCGGTATCGTACGATGGCGCCGAAATGGCAATATTGTCAACGATAGTGGGCCCTATTGTCGGATACTGAAAACGACAGTATTTGTCAACAGTATTATCACCTGCAACTGTTGAAATACCCGGTAATAAAAAGAACAGTAAAACGCGTTAGTCCACAGTAGTACGTGGTATTTCACAAGCACACGGTATTGCACAGTATTTTAAATTATTGATTCAATAATTGATAAAGTAGCAATTGCACAGTATTTTGATTCAATAATTGTTACGGTAGAATCTGCATAATACTTTTTCATTAATTTATCATGACACTGTAACTCATATTATTTGATATAATATTTTAGCATTATTGACAATGCCTAGAAATTCTGCCAAGGAAAAAGGTTATTTAATTGCGCGACGTTTATACGGAAGGCCCCCTTTTTCCTGGGAATGATCTAGTTGTCAATATTATAAGTCTATAATATTAACGGTGAATAATTGTTGAAAGTCAAAAATAGTGTTGATTAAAAATACATAAAGCGTTTGTTGTAAGTTAACTTATATTTCTGTGGGACCCACACTTTATTCCGTGGGACCCATAACTATTTGATCGGTGAGACCCACAAATTATTTTTGTAGAATTTTATTTTTTTTCGTGGGACCCACATGTCATTCAATAGTAATTACCGTCAGTAAATAGTTAATTCAGTTTTTATTTTACCTTAAGGTTAAAAACCTAAGTGAAAGCATATTCTAAGAATATGCCAACGGTATAAGAGTAATAAACCAAGAAAATTTAGGAAAAAGACTAAAATGCCCTCACCTTGATTTTCCTATAAATAGGGAGGGTTTGCTTAAGAAAATTTTACACATTCATTACTTATACTTACTCTCTCTCTCTAAATTTCTTGAGTTCTCTTAGTGTGCTAGGCTATTGTGAGTATTTGTGAGAATACTAGTATTATCCGAAGTTAGTAAACTTCATAGAAAGTAACATCCAGTCACTTGTTAACTAAGGTAGGGAATATCATTTCTTTCATACTCATATATAATATCATTTTCTTTCATGTTCGTAAGTGATATTATACTTATAAAGGTTGTTATTCATTCCTTATTATTCTGTGGGAATAACCTGTATGTACGAGTGTCGTACCTGGTGAATACCCTTCTGTATTCATTCCTTATTATTCTATGGGAATAACTTGTATGTACGAGTGTCGTACCTGGTGAATACCCTTCTGTATTCATTCCTTATTACTATGTGGGAATAACCTATATGTACGAGTGTCGTACCTGGTGAATAACCATTTGTATTCATTCCTTATTAATCTGTGGGTATAACCTGTCCGTGCGGAGTGACGCATGCCTGGTGAATAACCCTTTGTATTCATTACTTATTAATTTGTTGTGGAAATAATCTGTCTACGCGGATTATCGCATGACGGGTGAAAATCCATTTGCAGTTTCATATATTCTGTTATACTCGTATAACGTATCATTTCTTTTGTACTCTTTAAGGGATATCTTTTTCTTTCACATTTCTCCATTTATGATAAGAAATCTTTGTTTGTTTCCAAAACCTTATTTTTAAATGGAGAAAATCCCTGAAAATTATTAGAATATCCTTAATAGTTTGTGCTTCATCTAATATCTTTTCACTTGAATCTTTCTATTTCATTTTATACGTTATAGTTGAAGCATGAAATAATTTCTTGAATATCACTCTTGAATTTGACTCCACAATTTGGTCATCGTGTTGGCAATTTGGTCAATCTTTGATACTGATTAAATTATAAAGCTTTTCTTATCCTTAATCTCACTGTATCATTGTCATCATCCTTATCCTCATACTTAAATTGTGGTGATAATTCTCTTTGGGCCGTAGTGCAAAGATGAACTGGCGTAACATGATTTTGACCAAACTGTGTATTGGTATAATCATGACTTTTGATGTTACAAACAAAGGCGTATGGTGAAAGTTCTCTTTGGCCCGCAGTGCAAAGATGAGCTGGCGTTTGGCATGATCATGACCGGTGATGTTACAAATAAATATCTTTGGCACGTAGTGCAAAGATAGGCTGTTGAATATAAACTGTTGATTTGGATGTTCATAAACAGGAATTGTTGATTGGTGTTACAGAGATAAAATATTGGTGGTGATCCTTTAATTTATAGAAGATGGTAGATATTATAATCTACTTGACTCTTCTAATGGATTGTTTGTTCCGCTGCAATTGTTGTTGTTGAACAATTAAAATATCTTTAAATCTCTGATTTAATTCTGTTGAAGACTAAAGATAATTTTTATTCTTCATTATCTTAGTCATGATATTTCTTACTGGGCTATTTGTGCTCACCCTTTTCCTTTTTGTTCCATTGTTCTCCTCAGGAAAAGAGAGTGTAGCGGGGACTAGCCGGAGAATGGAGTGATGGTCCGAGATATTAGAAGTGTCTCAATACCTTACTATTAGTGTGACAATAAGTGTATTGAGAATTTAAGATGTATTTGTATTGTGTTGTCATATTTTGCACAACACTTATTAGTTGTAAATGGGAAAATTCATATTTGTATTTTGTGGAATGTTATTGGCGACTCAAAATGGGTTGTATGGACCTATTTTGGGGGTGTCACAGTGCAAGATCAAGAAGTCACCTTCAATGTGCTCAAATCAATGAAATTCCCTAAGGAAGGCGAAGAGTGCTTACGGATAGACCTAATGGATGAAATAGTGGCTGAAAGGACTGAAGCCAGTTATATAGAAGATCCATTAGAAGCTGCCTTGGTTGGAATAGACATTTTTGATGATTTGGACGAGTGGGATTATGTCAAGGTATTAGATGCATTACCCATATCTCAGAAATTCAGCAGGCAATTTGATACACTTAACCGACCGAAAGAAGGAGAAAAGAGGTCCAAAACGTCAGTGGAGGAACCACCTGTGCTTGAACTCAAACCTCTTCCATCTCATCTACGGTATGCTTACTTGGGAGATTCTGACACGCTACCAGTAATAGTTTCTGCTTATTTGAATGAACCTCAAGAAGAAAAACTGTTAAGGGTTTTGCGTGAGTATAAAACCGCAATTGGGTGGATAATAGTAGACATCAGGGGAATCACTATGTGGTTTTGCATGCATAAAATTTTACTTGAAGAGGGAGCAAAACCGGTTATTGAGCAACAAAGAAGATTGAATCCGATCATGAAGGAAGTAGTAAAGAAGGAAATCATCAAGTGGTTAGGTGCCGGTATTATATATCCGATTTCAGACAATTCTTGGGTAAGTCCTGTACAGTGTGTGCCAAAGAAAGGGGGAATGACAGTGGTTGAGAACGAGAATAATGAACTCATTCCTACAAGAATAGTTACAGGTTGGCGAGTGTGTATGGATTACCGCAAGTTGAATAAAGCGACTCGCAAGGATCACTTCCCGTTGCCGTTTATTGATCAGATGTTGGATAGGTTGTCGGGTCATCAATTCTACTGCCTTCTTGACGGATACTCAGGATATAACCAGATAGTAATAGCTCTAGAGGACCAAGAGAAAACGACTTTTACATGCCCTTATGGAACGTTTGCATTCCGGAGAATGTCTTTCGGGCTATGCAATGCTCCGGCTACATTTCAGCGATGCATGATGGCTATCTTCTCGGATATGGTTGAGCAGAATTTGGAGGTATTTATGGATGATTTTTCTGTATTCGGTGATAGTTTTGATTTGTGTCTTAACAATCTCATCTTAGTGTTTTTTTTTGTTTTTTTTTTGTTTTTTTTTGTTAATGTGGAGTTTCCGACCCGCGGGTCGACTAATCTCCCCAGCCCGATACCAGAGCGGTTTGCTACCCGACTTGCGCCGGGGGTACCGTGGCCACAGTAGAGTATTTTTAGTGCCTTCCAAATGTTGCTAGTGGGAGTCGATCTTGAGTCGTCCGGGTTATCTTAGTGTTGAAGCGTTATGTGGAAACAAATCTGGTGCTTAACTGGGAAAAATGCCACTTTATGGTGCAAGAAGGGATTATTTTGGGTCACAAAGTGTCAGCTGCAGGTTTGGAGGTAGATAAGGCAAAGATTGAAGCATTGAAAAGCTACCGCCACCTACATCTGTAAAGAGCATAAGGAGTTTTATCGGACATGCAGGCTTCTACCGACGATTTATCAAGGATTTTTCAAAAATTTCAAAACCATTATGTGCACTCCTTGAGAAAGATGATCCTTTCAAGATAGATCAATCATGTATTGAGGCTTTTGAAGTACTGAAAAAGAAGTTAGTCACAAAACTGATCATAGTTGCTCCTGATTGGACATTGCCATTTGAGTTGATGTGTAACGCTAGTGATTATGCAGTGGGAGCTGTGTTGGGTCAGCGAAGGGATAAGATTTTTCATACCATTTACTACTCAAGTAAGATACTTACTGATGCACAATTGAATTACACCACCACAGAAAAGGAGTTACTTGCAGTAGTATTTGCTTTTGATAAATTTCGAGCATATCTGATTGGAACCAAGGTGATAGTCTACACAGATCATTCAGCCATCAAATATTTGATTACAAAGAAGGATGCCAAACCAAGGTTGATTCGATGGGTCCTTCTTTTGCAAGAATTCGACTTGTAAATTCGAGATAGAAAAGGTACGGAGAATCAGGTGGCTGATCATCTTTCAAGGTTAGAGAATGCAAAAATTTAGAAGAAGGATGATGTAGTGATCAATGAACTATTTCTGGATGAGCAGTTATTCCGTATCAACATCGAAGTGCCTTGGTATGCTGATTACGTGAACTACCTAGTCAGTAATGTACTCCCGCCGGATTTGAATTCTCAGCAAAGAAAGAAATTTCTCCATGATGTCAAACAGTACCTCTGGGATGAACCATTTCTCTTCAAGACTTGTGCAGATCAAATGATACGACGTTGCGTGTCACGTGAAGAGACGGAAAATATCTTGAATCGGTGCCATTCTTCAGAGTGTGGGGGACACTATGGGGGAGATAGAACAGCGGCGAAAGTGCTCCAATCAGGTTTCTTCTGGCCTTCGTTATTCAACGATGCCCACCTCTTTGTTCTGAAGTGTAACAGATGTCAACGGGTCGGAAATATATCAAAACGACATGAAATGCCTCTTAACACTATTCTTGAAGTTGAACTTTTCGACGTATAGGGTATTGACTTTATGGGGCCATTTCCGTCATCTTTCAACAATCAGTACATACTTTTGGCAGTGGATTACGTATCAAAATGGGTGGAAGCAACTTCTTTACCCACGAATGACGCCAAAGTGGTTTTGCGATTCTTGAGGAAGAATATTTTTACCCGATTCGGTACACCAAGGGCCATAATCAGTGACGAAGGTACCCACTTTTGCAGCAATCAGTTCACCAAATTGCTAGCCAAGTATGGAGTCAAACACAGGATTGCCACGGCTTATCATCCCCAAACAAATGGCCAAGCGGAGGTGTCAAATCGTGAAGTTAAGCAAATTCTGGAGAAAGTGGTGAATCCATCTCGTAAGGATTGGGCAACGAAGTTAGACGATGCTTTATGGGCGTATCGAACGGCCTTCAAGAATCCTATTAGAATGTCACCGTATCGCATGGTCTACGGAAAAGCATGCCATTTACCGGTCGAGCTTGAGCATAATGCATATTGGGCTATTCGAAAGCTGAACTTTGATTTACAAGCAGCTGGCGAGAAAAAGTTGCTTCAATTGAATGAGATGGAGGAATTTTGACACCAAGCGTATGAGAATGCTAAGTTGTTTAAAGAAAAAGTCAAGAGATGGCATGACAAGCGAATAAGTGAGCGAAAATTTGAACCAGGTCAGACGGTATTGTTGTTCAACTCCAGATTGAGGTTATTTCCTGGGAAGCTGAAGTCTAGATGGTCGGTCCTTTTGTTGTCACTACTGTAGCTCCCCACGGGGCAATCGAGGTCGAAGAACTAAACACAAAGCACACATTTAAGGTCAATGGTCAACGACTTAAACACTATTGGGGAGGCGATGTGGATCGACAAGCATCATCGATTTATCTCACTTCGTTCGATCAGACTGATTCATGAGATTGCAGAGAAAGTCGGGCTGACGACTATAAACCAAGCGCTTGATGGGAGGCAACCTACTCATGTTATTTTATTGCTTTAGTAGATTTAGCGTAGTTAAAAATTTTGTTTTTAGTTAGTAGAATTAGTAGTTCATTTGTTCCTGAATTGCAATATTTCTTCAATCTCACGTAGTGTACTAATCCATGTTAATTCGTGTTGATTAGGGACAAGCCTTTGAGGAGAGCATGAGTAGAAAGAGTAATGTTTGGGATGGCGTCAGTTGAAGGAAAGAGGAAAAAAAGACAACTTTCAAAAACCAGAGTTCTCGCCCCGACGAGAAAAATGAACTAAGAAGTCTCGTCCTGGCGAGAACCCCTCTGTCATTTCTCGCTCCAGCACAAAAATTTCTCGCCCCAGCCCAAACCTCTATGGTCTTTCTCACCTCGGCGAGATTCCAAGGCAAAAGTTGTCGCCCTGGCGAGAATCGCGGAATCCAATTTTAAAAATTCATTCCCAAATCAGTTTATTTCATTCCTAATCTAATTCCACTTACCAAAAGCTATTTTCTTCCCTCTCCTACACAAACCAAACTTTCCCACACCCATTCTACTTCCAATTTCTTTTCTTCTCCTACCCACAATTGGATTCAATCACTAATCACATCCATCCTCTCTCCAAAACCAAACCCTGATACAACTCTCATTCCAAATCTCATTTCAAATAGGATTGCTCTGTTTTCTACTATAAAGATACATGGGTTTTCTCTTTGCATGCACAAGTGCTAGGGTTTTTCTCTACTGATTCAACCGTTCAATAGACACAGAGTATTCTGCATTGTTCATTGGAAGTGATTATACCTTGAGTTTGGGGGGAAAATATCAGTACATCATTAGCAACCCATGGCTCCAAAAAGGCATCGGGGTGAGAGTTCATCTGCAACACCATCCAGGCAATTTGATCGAAGGAAATTCGTCAGTGCGGAGGCCGCTGACAGATTTGATTCATATGTATCGGGTAAAGCTCTAACTCCCGAGCACGGTCTTCAACCTGACGAGGTGGTAGATGGTGAGGATGATGTTGCAGATTGTAGAGAGACGATGGGAGACATTCACAGCCTATCCAGAACCTGCGTGTATAGCCATTGTTAAGGAATTTTATACTAATGCAAAGGATGCGGCTCCATATGAGGTTATAATCAGGGGTAAGAAGGTTTCGTTCAGTGCCCAGACTATCAATAAATATTATAATTTGAGGGACGAACGCTACAGATATTCTCAATTTCTTGCTGAAGGGCCTAATTTGGAGAAGGTTGTGACTGATTTATGTAAACTGGGGACGGCTTGGATATCTAGAGGACCTCGTGCAGCAATTTCTCTCCATAGCAAGGATCTAAGTCATTATGGCAAGGTCTGGTATGCCTTTCTGTCCGCCAAATTGATGCCATCACAGCATGTGAGTGGTGTCCCCAAGGAGAAGTCTCTGTTGTTATATGCAATTGTGACTGGTATAAAGATTAATGTGGGTGGAGTGATTGAGGCGTCGATTCGTCGTAGCTTGCGAAACTTACATACTCAGGGTGGTTTGCCACACCCTTCTTTGATTTGCGGGCTATGTCTTCGAGCGGGCGTTCGCTGGAGTTCTGAGGAAGCTGTCCAACAACCGTTGCTTATTTTGGACCATCGACTTATTGCGAGGTATAAGGAGTGGGAAGGTGGTGAGTCTCATCCGCATGGCTTGGGATATATTGTTCATCCTCCTTCTGAAGGTGAGGAGCAGGAGCCCGATGAAGAGGTAGCGGGTCCTTCGACGTCCACTTCTACAGGCAAAGCTAAGTTCAGTCTTCAATTTCGCGAGTTGCAGCGCCTTATCGATTCTCAGCACAAGACCATATTGAGGCAAAATCAACGGTTGGCGGATCGACAGGAACATATGTTTGCTTATCAACAGAGTTGTACGCAAGCGATATCAAATATGTATTCTAATATGCAGCCGTTGATGGATTATGTTCATTTTCTAGAGGCGCAGCCATTGCCAGTTTTTCCACCACCAACCCCAGATGATGATGACGAGTTCGGGCCCACTGCTTGACCTGTCAGGAAAGTCCTCTGTTCTTTATTTTCAGCACAATGAGGACATTGTTTTGTTTGAGTTTGGGGGGATTTGCTAGTTTTATTCTGTTTTGGTGGTGTGTAAATTGCATAGTACGAAGTGTTTTATTCATTTGCATTTATTAGTTTTGTTGCATTCAGTTTTTCTTTATTCAGTTATTTAAAAAAAACCCAAAAATATGGTAGAGTAGGATCATATAAAATTACATTTAGTAGGGATACTTAAGCAATGAATTAATGTAAATCATGTAGGGAAGGCCGATGATGAAACTTTGATCAGTTCTTAATTAGTTTAACAGGATGGATAATGAATGCTAAGTCAGGAGTTGGACTGTTTTTAGTTGTGTTTACTTGGGACCCTTGTTTTTCATTACTCACGATTATGTGTTGAATTGGTCAGAATTTGGTTCAATTTTTGTATTAAGTGCTCGTTAAGGATATGTTGACTTTTATCACTTGTTGGATCGGGAAAAAAAAAGAAGAAAAAAAAATGTTGTTGAATAAACACTGCTTCGATGTCTGTCTAAAAAAAATATATGTAAAAAGGGAAGGATATAGACAGATAAGAGCAGATCTTGGTTAGTTTGTCTCTGTGACTGGTGTCATTTGAAGAAGTAAGCCCTTAGGATGTGTCTTTACACTCAGCGCCCTAAAATCGTCTGGTTTGGGAGTCGTTGGTCGAACGTTCGTTACACGGGTGGCATTGAACAGCCTAATAAAGATGAACATTGCACAAGTCAAGAGAGAGAGAAAAAAAGTATATTTACGAGATGGAGCGTAAAACGCACTCGTTAATGAAAAAAAATATGTGAAAAGTGAAGACAAGTGGGAAAAAGTAGAACTTGAAAATAAAAACATGCACACTTATCTTTCTCTGAGCACTGTGATACTAAGGATTGAATTCAGGTTTAGATTGATTTGATATTTGCACACACACACATGGAAGGGTTGAGAGTAAATTATAACTGAGGATAGTTGGACTGTTGATGGTGCAAGAGGTTGAAGTTCTGTTGAATTGTTAGATACTGATTTCTGAGGCTGGATTTTTATGATGTATGTTGATCAATTGCTTGAATATGAATAGTCATGCATGTGCATTCATGTAGGTAGTTAATGTAGTTATGCATTCATTCGTGTTTTTTGCTTGAGGACAAGCAAAGTTTTGAGTTTGGGGGTATTTGAATAGTGAGTTTTAACCTATGAGTTAGATACATCTTTGGCTTAATTCTTTTTTTTTGGTTAATGTGGAGTTTTCGACCTGCGGGTCGTTTGGCTTAATTCTTTACAATCTTTAAGTGTTTCTAGTATCTTTTTTTTATGTTAATGTGGAGTTTCCGACCCGCGGGTCGACTAATCTCCCCAGCCCGATACCAGAGCGGTTTGCTACCCGACTTGCGCCAGGGGTACCGTGGCCACAATAGAGCATTTTTAGTGCCTTCCAAATGTTGCTAGTGGGAGTCGATCCTGAGTCATCCGGGTTTACGGTTCGTTCTCAGGTCGGCTTGCACCACTGCGCCAAATGTTGTGGTTCGTTTCTAGTATCTTTTTATTTGTTTTTGTGTTGCTTTTATAGGTTGAGGTTGACTTCAGATTGGTTAAAGAACAAAGAATGTGGTGCAGAAACCACAACAAGTGGCGCAGTGGTGCAACCCGTCTTGGGAATGAACCGTAAACCCGGACGACTCAGGATCGACTCCCACTAGCAACACTTGGAGGGGCACTAATAACGCTCCGCTGTGGCCACGGGGACGCGGGTGCAAGCCCGTATGAAAAGCTTGACCCTGGGTGGGGAGATTAGTCGGGTTGCGACCTGGAAACTCCACATTATCAAAAAAAAGAATGTGGTGCAGAGCATTCTCGTTGGGGCGAGCTTCCACAAGCTTGATTTCTCGCCGGGGCGAGCTTTTGTAAAGGAATTCCTCGCCGGGGCGAGGAAGCGACTGGAGGAGAAAGAAGTTGATTTTTGACAGGATCAGTTATTTAGGAGTTAGATGCTAACAAGGATTCTTTTGACTAATCTGATGAGGAAATATAAGAGACATATGAAGGGAAATAACGCATTGGCAATACCAACACGGAGATTGAATTTTCAGAGCTGAGCAAGGAAATTGGAGATCAGGACAAGCATTGTGAAGAATTCAGATTGGCGGATTGAAGATTAGAGATTTCATTGAGTTTTCTTTTAATCTTTTATCTCTGATTTGTAATTAATTATGATGACTTATTTTGGAATTCTAGTTTTTATTTTCAGTATGAACTAAACCTTTAATTAAGGCTACAATTGAACCAGTTATGCTTATGAATTAATTATCTACTTTGATTCCAGTTATTTATTCAATTCGAGTTGTCTATCCTATTCTATGCTTATTGATTAATTGTTTGGCCAACAATTAGCGGAATATTCTAGGTGAATTCGGGAGATGAAATCTAGGATTAGATCTAAATATGATAGCATGTATTCTTAATTATTTGCACGTGTTAAATAACTAGGGTTGTAAAGTGAATAGGGATATCTCTTCGTTGCATGTAACTGTTGGGAATTGATGTTTAATGAATTTAATCCTTTAGTTTTGCATAGGAATATCGCAGAGTTAATTGGGTTAGATAAATTTATTTGATCACTTGGAAAAGGACTTATAAATGCAATTGAATTCCTGTTAACAATTCCATTGAAGTAAATAATTGGATGACGTAGTTGGATTAGTTTATGCCACATAACTAGGGATATTGTAGTCTTAAGTTTTTAAATCTGAATTACAACTTTCGTGTTAGTTATTGATCTTAGTTTCAATTTAATTAGTTTTAATCAATATTCAAATTGCGATTGTTTAATAGAATAGCAGTAATCTAGATTGATAGTTGAAGATATAAAACACGAAAATTCCCTGTGGGTTCGACACTCTATCTTATCACTTTATTACTTGTTGATCGTGTATACTTGCACGTAATTGTTAATTTTGAAATCGGACAACAGGTTCATTCCAGATTACTATCACCGAGAGCTAGTTCGGAGTTTGCAAAGCTTGAAACAAGGTAGTCGGAGCGTCGAGGATTATTACAAAGATATGGAGATGTTGATGGCTAGAGCAAATATAAATGAGGATAGTAAATCAACAATGGCCAGATTTTCGGCGGGACTAAATTGGGAAATTGCGGATCTAGTGGAACGACAACATTATATAGTATTGGAGGATATGGTACATGTTGTCAGATTTCACAATCAACAATTACGTGCAAGTATACACGATCAACAAGTAATAAAGTGATAAGATAGAGTGTCGAACCCACAGGGAATCTCTGTTCAATAATTTCCAACTACTAGTACTATATCAATTCAATTTTATTTAAACAATCACAATTTGTATAACGATTAAAACTAATTAAATTAAAACTAAGAATAAAAACTAACACAAAGGTTGAAATTCAGATATTTAAAGGCTTAAGACTACGATATCCCCAATTATGTAATACAAACTAATTATCCAATTCATCCAATTATTAACTTCAACAGAGTTGTTAACAGGAATTCAAAGTTATTCATAAGCCATTTCCCAAGTGATCAAATAAAATTATCTAACTTAATTAATTCTGCGATATTCCTATGCAAAACTAAAGAATTAAATTCATTAAGCACCAATTCCCAATAGTTACATGCAGCGAAGAGATATCCATATTCACTTCACAACCCTAATTATTCATCCCATGCAAATAATTAAGAATACATGCTATCACATTCAGATCTAACCCTAGATTTCATCTCCCGAATTCATCTAAAGTATCCTGTTAATTGTTGATCAGACAATTACTCAATAAACACAAAATATGATAGACAACTCAATATTAGATAATAATTGGACTCAAATAGATAAATAATCCATTAGCACAAAAGGTTCAATTGTAGCCTTAATTGCAAATTTAGTTCATACTGAAAATAGAAAACATGAATCCCAAATAAGTCATCACAATTAAATTACAAATCTAAAATCAAGGATAAGAAAAACTCAGTAGAAGTTCTTCAATCTTCAAGTCTCTAATCTGAATTCCTTGCGATGCTTTCTCTAGTCTCCAATCTCCCAATTCAGCTCTGTATCTCAATCCTTGTGTAAGTATCCAAATACGAATGTATCATGTATATGTATGTATATGTATGCATCCCCTAATTTCCATAACTCTTTGTCTTTTTTATAGTTTCTAAATCAAATCAGTAGAAAGAATCCAATTCCAAATCGATTTCCCAAAAGAACTGAATTACAATATTTTTTCCCTTCCGCGCATTCTAGCCCCCGCGAGAAATTTAAGCCTGAGATTCTCGCCCCGGCGAGAACTCTGATTCAAAATTTACAGAAATGCCATTAAGCTCCAATTTTCCTCTTTTAACCCTCTGAAGCTGTTTCCTACAAAACCAATACATAAACAAGTAAAATAACACTAAAAATACTCAAAGATAGTAAAGAAATAAGCTTAAGATATATCTAATTCATAGGTATAAAATCCACTTATCAAATACCTCCAAACTCAAGACTTTGCTTGTCCTCAAGCAAAAACACAAGAAAAATAAAAATAAACAAACCTATCTAAATGAATGCATATGCATGATGTATTACGACTGAGCAATCAATCAACATAGATTATAAATATCAGGCCTCCAAAATCAGTAACTAACAATTCAGCAAAACTTTAAATTTATGCACCATCAAAAATCAACTTATCACCAATTTCATCTTACTTTCAACCCTTTCGTGTGTGTGTGAATCCAAATATATCAAACTAGCAAAAAACAACACTCAAAAAAGCTCATGAAATCAAACACATCATTAAAGATATCAAAAATGTAAGTATAACAACAAGAACTCTATATGCTTATCTTCCACAACTCTAAGCGAATATAGAAAAACATAACTAAAGGATCACAAGGTTATTTAAAACATTTAAGCCCCTTTTAAAACCCCTCCCCAGAAATTCAAATAATTCTTTTCTCTTTTCATTCTCTTTTCTTTTTTAGTGAGTGCGTTTTACGCTCCATCTCACTTTCAATTAAACGAGTGCGTTTTACGCTCCATCTCGTTGCATGTGTTTATGAGTGAGTGCGTTTTACGCTCCATCCCAACCCACCACATGGTTCATTTTTTCCATCGGGGAAGGTTCAAAATTTTCAAATTTTTTTTTTCCAGATTAACCAAGATTTCTCTCACATTATATTCTTCCTCATATTACACTTTAAATTATGATCAAACAAGATATAGAGTTCATAAATATCTTCCATGAGCATTTAACATATAAACTTCCTCAGAGTTAAAACTAGCTCAACCAAATGGATATGTGCATAAAAGAAAAAAAAGGGTCTCAAGCTTGACAAAATCAGGAACAATAAAAATTCATAATTTAGCACACCTTATCCGTCTCGCTAAACTAATTAGCTAACTGATCAAAATTTTCATCATTGGCCTTCCTTGAATACTCTACATCAATTTATTGCTCAAACTATCCTAAATGCAAAGTATGCAAAAATAACTAACAAATGCAATGTACGTGAACTACACAATTATGTAATGCAATATGACATGACTATGTATAATGACAGCAAATTCCCCCCCCCCCAAACTCATAATGAACAATGTCCTCATTGTTTGCAAAATAAAGAAATTAAAACGGAGGACTTCCCTGACTGGTCAAGCGGCATGCTTGACCTTGCTCATTATCCGAATCTGAAAGTAAGAATGCTTGCAGCGGCAGAGGCTCGAGAAACTGGAACTAGAACGACACTCGGATTCATCTTGATTTTGATGTTTGATGTTCATGAATGCCTTGCTCAAGTAGCTACTCTCCCCAATTTACTTGATAAAATCGTGTGAATGTTTGATATAGTGGAGAGGAACCCTTGATGTTGCTTGAATCAATTAGAAGTTGAATCCGTGTGGGATAAGGGTGGAGATGGTTTAGGATTGAGTTTGAATTGGTTAGGAAGGTTTTGGAATGAATGGAATCTGATTTTGGGAAGGAAATTAAAAACTAAAATCGTCATCTTCGCCGGGGCGAAGATTTTTGCCTTGGAATCTCACCGGGGCGAGAATGGACAAACAGGTCTGGGCTGGGGCAAGGAATTGAATCGCTGGGGCGAAAACTGGCAGAGGGGTTCTCGCCGGGGCGAGGATTCCAAGGTCATTTTTCTCGCCGGGGCGAGAACTCTGATTTTGAAATTTTAATTTTTCATCCTTTCTTCAATTACTGCAATCCCAAAACCTTTTACCTGTTCAAAGCAACATAGCATAGATTAGCATAACCTTTTTAGAGCATGAGAGACTGGCAAAGCACGGAAAATCTTAGAAATTTAACTATTACTATCCTAACTAAATGCAAAAAAAAAACTAAAATAGCTAAAGATACTAAAATGATTGGGTTGCCTCCCATTAAGCGCTTGGATTATAGTCTTTCAGCCTGACTACTTCCTTTTCTATCCAATGCCCCTTCGAAAATTGAGAAACTCTCCATCCATTAGTAATAATGAAACATTTGAGGGCTTTGGCTTTGCTTCTGTAAAGGCCATTGATTCAAAATCACCTAGCATGCTCTTTTCCTGTAGAATCTCCTTTATAACCTTCAAATAGCTAGGCATATGCTCCATTGTGTTTGTCAACGGAATATTGAAGTGAAACTTCTTGAACACAACTGGATCTTCAACTAATTTCTCATGGACCCCTTTCTCATCCCACCATGGCTTCAAATTCATGCTAGCTCCGATGTCAAATAGAGTTTTGCTGACGACATAACTACCAATTGGGCAGGGGATTGCAAAACTACCCGGATCATGGTGGTTTGGTGAAGAAGGTACATGGGGCACTAACAAAATCAGTACATCAGCGTCAGATCTCACGGCTAGATCTTCTTCGGCTGTATTTTCTTGATCCCCACTATTCTCCTCCATATCAGAATCATCATCAATTAGCATGTCCGGTAGCAGCTTTGGCGCGGGCAATCCATCAGTCTCAAGAACCACATCACCGGGCCATGCACAATGATAGCTACTGTTGACTGCGTTGATAAGCTGTCCCATCTGATTCTCAAGATTTCGAATCGACACTGCTTGGATTTTTACATTTAAATCCACTAAGTTCAACAGTTGATCCTGATCACTCATTCTTTTGTCCGTAGCTGTAATAAACTTCGCCAAGGTCTCCTCCAAACTCAGTTTTCCTTCTTCTTCATGTGGAGAGGCTGAATTCTGAAATTCTGGAGTGTATGATTGGCTAGGAGCAAAGGTTTGAACTTGATTATTATGCCTCCATGAAAAATCCGGATGATACCCCCAATCCTAATGATAATTGTTGTTAGGATATACATAACTGTTGGGGTAACCATCGAAATTGCCACCATACTGCATCGACTCAAAATTGATGACACATTGATGACTCGGATGATTTTCAGCACAATAATCACAAATTTCCGCCACACTTTGAATATGTTGTACTACAAAAGCATTAATCATCCTCAAAAGTGTCTCAATCTGTGTGCTGACAATTCATCGAATTCATAAATTCCTGCCGCTCTTGGCTGAATCATTCTCATATAAGGCCACTGATAGACATAGTTGGTCATGGTGTACCTCAAAAGGAAGTAAAACAGAAAAAGAAATAAATAAAAAAAATAAAAATAAATAAAAATAAATAAAAATAAAATGTTTAAATTAAGATTGAATTGATTATAACTAATATGGAAATAAATATTAAACAAAAAGACGGGGACGACGCCAAAAACTTGTTGTCAGATTTCATAATCAACAATTACGTGCAAGTATACATGATCAACATGTAATAAAGTGATAAGATAGAGTGTCGAACCCACAGGGAATCTCTGTTTAATAATTTTCAACTACTAGTACTATATCAATTCAATTTTATTTAAACAATCACAATTTGTATAACGATTAAAACTAATTAAATTAAAACTATGAATAAAAACTAACACAAAGGTTGAAATTCAGATATTTAAAGGCTTAAGACTACGATATCCCCAATTATGTAATACAAACTAATTATCCAATTCATCCAATTATTAACTTCAACAGAGTTGTTAACAGGAATTCAAAGTTATTCATAAGCCATTTCCCAAGTGATCAAATAAAATTATCTAACTTAATTAATTCTGCGATATTCCTATGCAAAACTAAAGAATTAAATTCATTAAGCACCAATTCCCAATAGTTACATGCAGCGAAGAGATATCCATATTCACTTCACAACCCTAATTATTCATCCCATGCAAATAATTAAGAATACATGCTATCACATTCAGATCTAACCCTAGATTTCATCTCCCGAATTCATCTAAAGTATCCTGCTAATTGTTGATCAGACAATTACTCAATAAACACAAAATATGATAGACAACTCAATATTAGATAATAATTGGACTCAAATAGATAACTAGTCCATAAGCACAAAAGGTTCAATTGTAGCCTTAATTGCAAATTTAGTTCATACTGAAAATAGAAAACATGAATCCCAAATAAGTCATCACAATTAAATTACAAATCTAAATTTGAGGATAAGAAAAACTCAGTAGAAGTTCTTCAATCTTCAAGTCTCTAATCTGAATTCCTTGCAATGCTTTCTCTAGTCTCCAATCTCCCAATTCAGCTCTGTATCTCAATCCTTGTGTAAGTATCCAACTACGAATGTATCATGTATATGTATGTATATGTATGCATCCCCTAATTTCCATATCTCTCTGTCTTTTTTATAGTTTCTGAATCAAATCAGTAGAAAGAATCCAATTCCAAATCGATTTCCCAAAAGAACTGAATTACAATATTTTTTCCCTTCCGCGCATTCTCGCCCCCGCGAGAAATTTAAGCCTGAGATTCTCGCCCCGGCGAGAACTCTGATTCAAAATTTACAGAAATTCCATTAAGCTCCAATTTTCCTCTTTTAACCCTCTGAAGCTGTTTCCTACAAAACCAATACATAAACAAGTAAAATAACACTAAAAATACTCAAAGATAGTAAAGAAATAAGCTAACCGCAGCAGTTGTCGCAGTGGTTTAAATGAGGCCCCAGGGCGAACCGTAAACTCGGACATCCTGGGATCGAATCCCACCTGCAGCAATTGTTTGGCCTTCTTTAAGGTCACGCGGCCACGGGTCTTCAGCGCAAGCTGGGTTGAAAAGGCTGACTCGGGCTCTGGGGATTTAGTCGGGTTGCGACCCGGAAACCCACGGTTAAAAAAAAAGAAAAAAGAAAAGAAATAAGCTTAAGATATATCTAATTCACAGGTATAAAAACCACTTATCAGTACACATGGCTATCAGGATTGAGAAACAGCTTAAGAGGAGAGGTAACCAACGATCGATACCTAATTCGGGATCATCATGGAAATCTAATGCGGGTAGGCGAGAGGAAAAACCAGTTGTAGTCAAGCCCAAGGTGGCGTTTGACCCAGACACGACTAACCGTGGAACGCAAGGTAAAACTGAACTACCTTCTTTTAGTCGTAATCATGACATTAAATGTTTTAAGTGTCAAGGCAAGGGCCATATTGTGAGTCAATGTCCAAATCAACGGATAATGTTTTTACTTGATAATGGTGAAATAGAGACCGAGGAGGAAGACAGTGATACTGATTCTATGCCACCATTAGAGGAGGTAGAAGACAGGGAAGTTGTAATATTTGGGGAAGTTTTGGTGACGAGAAGGGTGCTTAGTGCACAAGTGAAGGAGGAAAGCGGCGAGCAGCATGAAAATTTATTTCATACTAGGTGCCTTGTGAATGGGAAAATTTGTTGTGTCATGATAGATGGGGGTAGTTGCACGAATGTGGCAAGTAAGGTTATGGTAGAGAAATTGGGGCTTTCCTCAACCAAACATCCTCAACCGTATCGATTGCAATGGGTCAATGATAGTAATGAGATTAAAGTGACTAAACAGGTGTTGGTGCCATTAACTATTGGGAAATATGTGGATGAAATTTTGTGTGACGTGGTTCCAATGCAGGTGGGTCACATATTGTTTGGTCGATCGTGGCAATTTGATAGGCGTGTGAAGCATGATGGCTTTACAAATGAATATTCTTTTGTTCACAATAAAAGGAAAGTTACTTTGTGTCTTATGTCACCACAACAGGTGCATGAGGATCAAATTCATCTACAGAGAGATCATGAAAAAAAGAAAGAGAGTGAAGAAAAGAAAAATCATGAGGGAAAAAATAATGAGGAAAAAAATAAGAGAGAAAAAGAAAGAGAGAAAAGAAAAGATGAGGAGCGAAAAACAAATATATATGCAAAAAAGAGCGATGTGAGGCGAGCTTTAGATGTTAAGCAGTCGATGATTATACTTCGGTATAAGGAGGCACTTTTGAATACTAACGCTAACGAGTCTTCTTTGCCTAGTGTTGTGTCATCTCTTTTGCAGGAATATAAGGATGTGTTTCCCAAGGAGCTTCCACAGGGATTACCACCAATTCGGGGAATTGAGCATCAAATCGACTTCGTACCAGGTGCAACCATTCCAAACCGTCCAGCTTATCGAAGCAATCCCGAGGAGACGAAGGAGTTGCAAAAGCAAGTTGGCGAACTTATGGAGAAGGGGTTTGTAAGAGAGAGCATGAGTCCATGTGCAGTTCCAGTGATCTTGGTTCCTAAGAAGGATGGGAAGTGGCGCATGTGCATTGATTGTCGAGCAGTCAATAACATTACGGTAAAATATCGACATCCCATTCCACGTTTAGATGATATGTTAGATGAATTGCATGGATCTGTTGTATTTTTCAAAATTGATTTAAAAAGCGGATATCATCAAATTCATATACATGAGGGTGATGAATGGAAAATGGCTTTCAAAACAAAATATGGGTTGTATGAGTGGTTAATGCTACCTTTTGGTCTAACTAATGCTCCTAGTACTTTCATGAGATTAATGAACCATGTTTTGCGTCCGTTCATTGGAAAATCTGTAGTTGTGTATTTTGATGATATCTTGATATATAGCAAAAACTTGGGAGAGCATGCATTGCATTTGAAATTTGTTTTAGATGTTCTTAGAAAAGAAAAGTTATTTGCTAACATGGATAAGTGCACGTTTTGTACGGATAGAATTATTTTTCTTGGATTTGTTGTGAGTTCATAGGGAGTTCAAGTAGATGAGGAGAAAATACAATCCAAGAATGGCCGAGTCCATCAAATGTGAGTCAAGTTCGTAGTTTCCATGGACTGGCAAGTTTCTATCGGCGTTTCGTGAAGAACTTCAGCGACATCACAACGCCATTGACGGAAGTAATCAAAAGGAGTGTGGGTTTTAAGTGGGGATAAGAACAGGAAAAGGCGTTTAAATTGATTAAAGATAAATTGACTAACGCTCCTTTACTTGTGCTACCTAACTTTGCTATGACTTTTGAGATTGAGTGTGATGCTTCAGGTTTAGGGATTGGAGCGGTGCTGATGCAAGAAGGAAAGCCAGTAGCATACTTCAGCGAGAAATTGAGTGGAGCATCTTTGAACTATCCAACATATGATAAGGAATATGCATTGGTTCGCGCTTTGGAGACGTGGCAACACTACCTTTGGCCAAAAGAGTTCGTGATTCACACTGATCATGAATCTTTGAAGTACTTGAAGGGACATCATAAGTTGAACAGAAGACACGCAAGGTGGATGGAGTTCATTGAGACATTTTCGTACGTCATCCGTTACAAGCAAGGTAAGGAGAATGTTGTTGCTGATGCTCTTTCGAGAAGCTACGTGTTATTAAATACTATCGATACAAAATTGCTTGGTTTTGAACGAATTAAAAAGTTAAATACTATCGATACAAAATTGTGAAGAGTTTAAATCTTGTGAAAAGAATGCATTACGTAAATACTTTAAAATTGATGGTTTTCTGTTTTGAGAAAATAAGTTATGTATACCTGCATGTTCTTTACGAGAGTTGTTGATTAGGGAGTCACATGGGGGAGGTTTAATGGGTCATTTGGTGTTAAAAAGACTTTATCTGTTTTGAAAGAACATTTTTATTGGCCTCATATGAAACAAGATGTGGAAAGAATTGTGATAAGTGCATTACGGTCCCTTCGGGGACATCCGATAAAATTGGAACGATACAGAGAAGATTAGCATGGCCCCTGCGCAAAGATGACACGCACAAATCGAGAAATGGTCCAAATTTTTCAAACAAAATTTAGCAAAAATAAGTGCATTACGTGTAAACAATCTAAGTCTCGTGTTCAACCTCATGGATTGTATATACCATTGCCTATTCCTAATGAACCTTGGGTTGATATATCTATGGATTTTGTGTTGGGTTTACCTAAGTCTAAGCGTGGTCATGATTCGATATTTGTGGTCGTGGATAGGTTTTCGAAAATGGCACATTTTATTCCATGTCACAAAACTGATGATACATCCCATATTGCTGATTTGTTCTTTAGAGAAATTGTGTGTTTGCATGGCATGCCTAGAACAATTGTTTCAGATAGAGATTCTAAATTTTTGAGTTATTTTTGGAAGACATTGTGGTGTAAGTTAGGGACTAAACTGTTATTTTTAACTACTTGTCATCCACAAACTGACGGTCAAACTGAAGTTGTAAATAGAACTTTATCTGCATTGTTAAGAGCTATTATTAAAAAGAACATTAAAGTTTGGGAAGAGTGTCTACCGCATGTTGAGTTTGCTTATAATAGATCTGTTCACTCTACTACACAATTTTCACCATTTGAAATTGTTTATGGTTTTAATCCTTTGACACCGTTGGATTTATTGCCATTACCTATTTCTGAATTGACTAACATGGATGGAAAGAAAAAGGCTGAATTTGTTAAGCAGATACATGAGTAAAAGGCAAGGCTTAACATTGAGAGGAGGACGGAGCAATATGTTAAACAAGCCAACAAGGGTCGACGTCAAGTGATCTTTGAACTGGGAGAGTGGGTTTGGCTTCATATGAGGAAGGAAAGGTTTCCGGCTCAAAGATGATCGAAATTGCTTTCGAGGGGAGATGGTCCATTCCAAGTGCTTGAACGCATCAATGACAATGCCTACAAATTGGATTTACCTGGTGAGTATAACGTTAGTGCCACATTTAACATTACTGATCTAAGTCCGTTTGATGTAGGTGATGATTTGAGGACAAATCCTTTTCAAGAGGAGAGGAATGATGAGGACATGCCTAGCTTGGACAAGGATGAGAGCTACGGAGCGAATTCGGTGCAAGTCACAGTTGGACCTGTGACGAGAGCTCGGGCTAAACGCTTTAAGGAGGGACTTAACAGGGTTATTCAAGAAGCTTGGAATGATAAAGGAGCGAGTTTCAAGACATTAGAATTGGAGTCCAAGTTTTTGAACATGATACAAGTGGTTATGCCAAGCCAAGAAGGAAGAGTTAGCCCAAGAAGTTCACCCGGCGCGCCCCGCGCCAGAATTGGCCTAGACACGGCGCGCCCCGCGCCGGACCTACAAAATGATTGTTCCTCTAGCGCGTCCGGCGCCGTTTTTGGCGCGCCCCGCACGCACCATGCCCGGCTGAGCTGCTGCATACCCAGCGCGCTGGGCCAGAGCCTATGTTTTCCTGGCGCACCCCGCGTCGGTCACGCGGCACGAAATCCGAGGGACGGGTTTTTGAAGATTTTTATCAGATTTCTTTCCTTATTTTTAGGGATTTATCATATCTATCATAATTCTAAGTTAACTAGGATGTTTGTTAGATGAAAATTACTTTCTAATTAGTTATTTACTAGTATTTCAATTCCTTTTATAATTAGGGTTTATTTCTACTAGTATAAATAGGTTACATGGTTATTGTAATAAAAAAGATCAACAATAATATTCAGAGTTTATTCATACTTGAGAATTATTCTCTACTTTTGGTTCTTTGAACAATTTCTAAGCGATTTTTTCTTAGTTTTTCTTTTGAGATTCATATTTAACTTATATACAACAAACCATAGTTGTGTGTGGCGTTATTCTATGACATCATACATTCGTGGCGTTTTCGAAGATTTTTATCAGATTTCTTTCCTTATTTTTAGGGATTTATCTTATCTATCATAATTCTAAGTTGACTAGGATGTTTGTTTGATGGAAATTACTTTCTAATTAGTTATTTACTAGTATTTCAATTCCCTTTATAATTAGGGTTTATTTCTACTAGTATAAATAGGTTTACATGGTTATTGTAATAAAAAAGATCAATAATAATATTCAGAGTTTATTCATAATTGAGAGCTATTATCTACTTTTGGTTCTTTGAAAAATTTCTAAGCGATTTTTTTCTTAGTTTTTCTTTTGAGATTCATATTTAACTAATCATACAACAAACCATAGTTGTGTATGGCGTTATTCTATGACATCATACATTCATGGTGTTTTCGAAGATTTTTATCAGAATTCTTTCCTTATGTTTAGGGATTTATCATATCTATCATAATTCTAAGATGACTAGGATGTTTGTTAGATGGAAATTACTTTCTAATTAGTTATTTACTAGTATTTCAATTCCTTTTATAATTAGGGTTTATTTCAACTAGTATAAATAGGTTACATGGTTATTGTAATAAAAAAGATCAACAATAATATTCAGAGTTTATTCATACTTGAGAGCTATTCTCTACTTTTGGTTCTTTGAAGAATTTCTAAGCGATTTTTTTCTTAGTTTTTCTTTTGATATTCATATTTAACTTATCATACAACAAACCATAGTTGTGTGTGGCGTTATTCTATGACATCATACATTCATGGCGTTTTCGAAGATTTTTATCAGATTTCTTTCCTTATTTTTAGGGATTTATCATATCTATCATAATTCTAAGTTGACTAGGATGTTTGTTAGATGGAAATTACTTTCTAATTAGTTATTTACTAGTATTTCAATTCCTTTTATAATTAGGGTTTATTTCTACTAGTATAAATAGGTTACATGGTTATTGTAATAAAAAAGATCAACAATAATATTTAGAGTTTATTCATACTTGAGAGTTATTCTCTACTTTTGGTTCTTTGAAAAATTTCTAAGCGATTTTTTTCTTAGTTTTTCTATTGAGATTCATATTTAACTTATCATACAACAAACCATAGTTGTATGTGGCGTTATTCTATGACATCATTCATTCGTGGCGTTTTCAAAGATTTTTATCAGATTTCTTTCCTTATTTTTAGGGATTTATCATTTCTATCATAATTCTAAGTTGACTAGGATGTTTGTTAAATGAAAATTACTTTCTGATTAGTTATTTACTAGTATTTCAATTCCTTTTATAATTAGGGTTTATTTCTACTAGTATAAATAGGTTACATGGTTATTGTAATAAAAAATATCAACAATAATATTCAGAGTTTATTCATACTTGAGAGCTATTCTCTACTTGTGGTTCTTTGAAAAATTTCTATGCGATTTTTTTCTTAGTTTTTCTTTTGAGATTCATATTTAACTTATCATAGAATAAACCAGAGTTGTGTGTCACGTTATTCTATGACATCATACATTCGTGGCGTTTTCGAAGATTTTTATCAGATTTCTTTCCTTATTTTTAGGGACTTATTATATCTATCATAATTCTAAGTTGACTAGGATGTTTGTTAGATGGAAATTACTTTCTAATTAGTTATTTACTAGTATTTCAATTCCTTTTATAATTAGGGTTTATTTCTACTAGTATAAATAGGTTACATGGTTATTGTAATAAAAAAGATCAACAATAATATTCAGAGTTTATTCATAATTGAGAGCTATTCTCTACTTTTAGTTTTGAAGAATATCTAAGCGATTTTTTTCTTAGTTTTTCTATTGAGATTCATATTTAACTTATCATACAACAAACTATAGTTGTGTGTGGCGTTATTCTATGACATCATACATTCGTGGCGTTTTCAAAGATTTTTATCAGATTTCTTTCCTTATTTTTAGGGATTTATCATATCTATCATAATTCTAAGTTGACTAGGATGTGTGTTAAATGAAAATTACTTTCTAATTAGTTATTTACTAGTATTTCAATTCCTTTTATAATTAGGGTTTATTTCTACTAGTATAAATAGGTTACATGTTTTTATAATAAAAAAGATCAACAATAATATTCAGAGTTTATTCATACTTGAGAGATATTCTCTACTTTTGGTTCTTTGAAGAATTTCTAAGCGATTTTTTCTTAGTTTTTCTTTTGAGATTCATATTTAACTTATCATACAACAAACCATAGTTGTGTGTGGCGTTATTCTATGACATCATACATTCGTGGCGTTTTCGAAGATTTTTATCAGATTTCTTTCCTTATTTTTAGGGATTTATCATATCTATCATAATTCTAAGTTGACTAGGATGTTTGTTAGATGGAAATTACTTTCTAATTAGTTATTTACTAGTATTTAAATTCCTTTTATAATTAGGGTTTATTTCTACTAGTATAAATAGGTTACATGGTTATTGTAATAAAAAAGATCAACAATAATATTCAGAGTTTATTCATACTTGAGAGCTATTCTCTACTTTTGGTTCTTTGAAGAATTTCCAAGCGATTTTTTTCTTCGTTTTTCTTTTGAGATTCATATTTAACTTATCATACAACAAACCATAGTTGTGTGTGGCGTTATTCTATCACATCATACATTTGTACGAAGATTATCGTTTGATCTTAAACGGGGGTCTAAATGTTGTTGGTGTTCCATCCTATGTGAATTCAATCGCTGATAGACTCCACGGCACGCTTGCGTGAGGTGGTCGTCGCCCGGATCGTTTCTAGTAAGCAAATTGATGGACTCTTTCGAAATCATAACCCAACGTTTAATTTGAAGACGAGAATCTTGATATATTCGATCAAGCAATTGAATTCACTTAGGATGGAACACCAACAACACGTAGACCCTCGTTTAGATGGAAAACGATAATCTTCGTACGATGTATGATGCGATAGATAACGCCACACACAACTATGGTTTGTTATATGATAAGTTAAATATGAATCTCAAAAGAAAACTAAGAAATTAGCTTAGAAATTCTTCAAAGAACCAAAAGTAGAGAATAGCTCTCAATTGTATAAAACTCAGAATAATTGTAATGTGTTCTTGAATTACAAGCATAAAACTTATTTATACTAACTATGAAACCCTATAATCCAAAAAGGAAATAACAATTGATTTGGAATCAAAATCCTATCTTAAAATATCCTAATTACAATAGAATTATGAAAATGTACTGAAATCCCTAAAATTAAGGAAAAGAAATCTGATAAAATCTTCAAAAACGCGTCTGCCTCGAAAAACGCGCCAACTGATTCTGACAGTTCTCGTCGGGGCGAGAGATTTGTACTGACGTTCTCGCCGGGACGAGAATGGACAGAGAGATCTTGGCCGGGGCGGCTTGAGATCAGGCCGGGGCGAAGATGGACAGAGGGGTTCTCGCCGGGGCGAGAATTTTGGCCTTGAATTTCTCGCCGAGGCGAGAACTCTGCAATTTGGAAATTTTCGACTTCTCTGATTTCCATCGTTCCAAACCCTGGAGTGTTTGCTTGTATCATGAGAACTAAATGCAAAGACTTAGAACCTTGCTCCTCGAACTCTACACTTGATCTATCCTCGCTCTACATGCCTTGTATCAACCCATTAAGAACTTCCTTGAATCGTTTAGCCCGAGCTCTTGTCACATGTCCATCCGGCATACACATAGGATCCACTCTATGGTTGACATTCGTTCCAGAACCAAGGATGCCCTCATCATACCTCTCCTCTTGAGAAAGATTTGTCTTCAAATCGTCACTTACATCAAACGGACTAAGATCAGTAACGTTGAAGGTTGCACTAACGTTATACTCACCAGGCAAATCCAATTTGTAGGCATTGTCATTGATGCGTTCAAGCACTTGGAATGGACCATCTCCCCTCGGAAGCAATTTCGATCGTCTTTGAGCCGGAAACCTTTCCTTCCTCATATGAAGCCAAAACCACTCTCCCGGTTCAAAGATCACTTGACGTCGGCCCTTGTTGGCTTGTTTCGCATATTGCTCCGTCCTCCTTTCAATGTTAAGCCTTGCCTTTTCATGTATCTGCTTAACAAATTCAGCCTTTTTCTTTCCATCCATGTTAGTATATTCAGACATAGGTAATGGCAATAAATCCAACGGTGTCAAAGGATTAAAACCATAAACAATTTCAAGTGGTGAAAATTGTGTAGCAGAATGAACAGATCGATTATATGCAAACTCAACATGTGGTAAACACTCTTCCCAAACTTTAATGTTCTTTTTGATAATAGCTCTTAACAATGCAGATAAGGTTCTATTCACTACCTCAGTTTGACCGTCAGTTTGTGGATGACAAGTAGTTGAAAATAACAGTTTAGTACCTAACTTACACCACAATGTCTTCCAAAAATAACTCAAAAATTTAGAATCTCTATCTGAAACAATTGTTCTAGGCATGCCATGCAAACACACAATTTCTCTAAAGAACAAATCAGTAATATGGGATGCATCATCAGTTTTGTGACATGGAATAAAATGTACCATCTTAGAAAATCTATCCACAACCACAAATATAGAATCATGACCACGCTTAGACCTAGGTAAACCCAATACAAAATCCATAGACAAATCAATCCAAGGTTCACTAGATATAGGCAATGGTGTATACAAACCATGAGGTTGAACACGAGACTTAGCCTGCTTACACGTAATGCATTTATCACAAATTCTTTCCACATCTCGTTTCATATGAGGCCAATAAAAATGTTCTTTCAAAACAGATAAAGTCTTTTCAACACCAAAATGACCCATTAGACCTCCCCCATGTGACTCCCTAATCAACAACTCACGCAAAGAACATGCAGGTATACATAGCTTATTTTCTCGAAACAGAAAACCATCAACTTTAAAGTATTTACCCACAGCATTATTTTCACACGATTTAAACTCTTCACAAAATTCAAGGTCATTAGCATACAACTCTTTAATTCGTTCAAACCCAAGCAATTTTGTATCAAGAGTATTCAACAACACGTACCTTCTCGAAAGAGCATCAGCAACAATACTCTCTTTACCTTGTTTATATCGGATGACGTACGGAAATGTCTCAATGAACTCCATCCACCTTGCGTGTCTTTTGTTCAACTTATGCTGTCCCTTCAAGTATTTCAACGATTCATGATCCGTGTGAATCACGAACTCTTTAGGCCAAAGGTAGTGTTGCCACGTTTCCAATGCTCGAACCAATGCATACATCTCCTTGTCATAAGTAGGATAGTTTAGAGCTGCCCCACTCAACTTCTCGCTAAAGTACGCCACTGGTTTCCCTTCCTGCATCAACACAGCTCCAATTCCCAAACCTGAAGCATCACACTCAATTTCAAAGGTTTTAGCAAAGTTAGGTAAAACAAGCAAAGGAGCGTTAGTCAATTTATCTTTAATCAATTTAAACGCTTTTTCCTGGTCTTCACCCCATTTAAACCCTACACTTTTCTTGATCACTTCCGTTAAGGGTGTTGTGTTGTCGCTGAAGTTCCTCACGAACCGCCGGTAAAAACTAGCCAATCCATGAAAGCTTCGAACTTGGCTCACATTTGTTGGACTCGGCCATTCTTGGATTGCACGTATTTTCTCCTCATCCACTTGAACCCCCTGTGAACTCACAACAAATCCAAGAAAAACAACCCTATCCGTACAAAACGTGCACTTATCCATGTTAGCAAATAACTTTTCTTTTCTAGGCACATCTAAAACAGATTTCAAATGCAATGCATGCTCTCCCAAATTTTTGCTATATATCAAGATATCATCAAAATAAACTACCACAAATTTGCCAATGAATGGTCACAAAACATGGTTCATCAATCTCATGAAAGTACTAGGAACATTAGTTAAACCAAAAGGTAATACTAACCACTCATACAGACCATATTTTGTTTTGAAAGCAGTTTTTCATTCATCGCCCTCTTGCATTCTAATTTGATGATAACCACTTTTTAAATCAATTTTTGAGAATATACAAGACCCATGCAATTCATCTAACATGTCATCTAATCGAGGAATGGGATGTCGATATTTTACCGTAATGTTATTTACCGCTCGACAATCGATGCACATCCGCCATTTCTCATCCTTCTTTGGCACTAAGATCACTGGAACTGCACAAGGACTCATGCTCTCGCTCTTTTTGTTTTTTTTTTGCTAAATTTAAACTGTATTAAAAGAAGAAGAATGTACAAACAATATGGGAAACCCCAATCAGAATATAGCATAGACGTCATAGGACATGCCCTATGATGTCAAGACTATAAAAGATTACAAGGCCAAATGCCTAAAAAAAAGATTTAACAATCTAGACATTTAAAAAAAAACAAAGCAGCCAAACTGGATAGAAAGACCAAAACAATAACAGCAAAAAAGACAGGGGCCCAGTCCAAAAGCAGGACCCGACCAAAGCCTGCACAACACAAAGACTGCACCTGCACCGCCAACAGCAACATCTGACTGCACAAAAGAGCAATAACCGACTAGCAGAAGCAGCAGCAATGCTACCAACGGCAGAACCAAAACCCAAGAGGCAGCAGCAAACAAACCACAACTGCTGCACAAAGAACCAAGCTGGCCAACCAGCCGCTACTGCAACCAGCAGTAGAGAAAGCAAAGAACCAGCATCGAAAAAGGAAGCAGCCAAGCAAGAACCCAGCGGACAGATGCAGAACAAAACCAAGCAGCACAGCGATAAAGAAGCAATAAAGCAGCGATCCAAAAGTAGACCCAAGCAGCAGTGATCCAGCATCCCAACCTAGAAAACCAAACCAAAGCCAGACCAGGACCCACAAAGAAAAGAACCCAAGAGCTGCGTTAGCAACCAACAACAACAACTCTCCCAACCAGCAAAGGATACCCACCCAAAACAAACCCAGCGTCAAACCGCAGCAGCAAAACCCATCAACGAACGCAACAGGCAGCCAAACTGCAGCAGCAAAACCAGCAGCCAAAATGAACAACAGCAGCTAAAAGCCAAACAAACAGCAGCAGCAACCCAGACATACACATCAGGAAGCAGCCCCGCCAGCTATAAACCCACAGCAGCAGCATCAAGCCAAGATCCCACAACAGCGAGCAAAACCCAACATGCAATAAACAGCCCCAACGACAGCATGGAGAAAATAAAAACCTGCAGCAACCCACAGCAATGGCAGCAGCACAGGACCAAACCCAACAATAAACCACAATCCAGACGCAGCAAAAACATCAACAGCCCGCAGCAAACAGCAGCTGAAGGGGAGAGTACCAAAGGAGACTGCAGCAACCAACCACAGCAACCGACGACATCACCTAGACCCACACAAAGAGCCTAGATGCAAAGCATAGCATATAGCAAAAATAACCTGCAACAAACCAACGGCAGGGAGCAGCACAATATTGCAACAGTAAAAGACCAGCTGTAACAAAACAGGAACCAGCAAAACCAGAACCAGACCCAACATACAGCCAACTACAGCACAAATGGATAGCAGCAGAGAGCCAACAGAAACCCAACGAGACAGTAGCAACCCAAGCAATTGCGATAAACAAACTCGGAGAAAGCATAACAGTGGCTACAATGGCAACGATCCCATCAAAGAACAGAACAGAACCAAAGCCAACAAGGAGAGAGCCAGGAGCCATAACCCTGTTAACCCAAATAGCAAAGAAAAGGACGACGCATCACAAATCAAGCCAAAAGCACCCGCAGTAGATCAACTGATCAAGCAAAGCTATAAAATAAGATGCCCAAAACACGGTCTTGATTTTACCTTATAGAACTGCCTGTAGGAGTAAAGCTTACATTTTAGAATATGCAGTATGTCCTTAACAAGAACACGAACAGGAATGGATCGGTTTGAGTGTAACCAAGCATTTCTCTCAGTCCATAGATAGTAGACAACAGCAGCAAAACCAAGATGAAGAATACTCTTGCAGACCTTTGAGCCAGAGTAAGAGATAATATAGGCAGTGATGGTAGACCAAGACCTATTGAAACCCTTCCAACCGCAGAACCTCAAAACTTGAAACAGAGTTTGGAAGGAATAGCTACAGTTAAAAAATAAATGGCTAAAAGTTTCCATTTCAACCTTACAGAAGACACAAGTGGCATTAAGATCAATACCATACCCCAAAAGCCTATCCATAGTACGAAGGCCATTATGAAAAGCCAGCCAGAGGTTAAAAGACAGTCTGGGGGTCAGACTTTTATGCCAAACCATAGAGTGCCACGAAATAGTATTCCCACGATGGCGGATAGAATCCCAAATGGCAGCAACTTTAACCTCATCAGCTTTAATATTATCCCAGTAGATCAAATCAGAGGTAGCAGAGTTACAGACCCGGGAGAAATCAAACTCGGCACGGAACGCAATGACGCCAATGTGATTAGACATAGGAAGGTGCCAAGAAGAGTTGAGGATAATACTACTAACGCTAGCATGAACTCCAAGACCAGAGTTTGAAATTAACGAGGAGTTAGAGGAGGTTGCAAGAGGAGAGCGGGTCAGCCAAGGATCGAACCAAAGGCTATTGAGATTGCCATTACCAATTTGGAACTTTATGTGTTGCTGAGCATAATGTCTAGATTTAAGGACTTTCCTCCAAATCCAAGAACAGTCATTAGGGATAGGAGTACACCAGAAAAATTTTCTTTTCAAAGTGAAAGTATTAACCCATCTGGACCAAAGAGAGGAGGAAGGATTAACAATTTGCCAAAGCTTCATGAGAATAGAGGCATGATTCCAATCATCCAAACTTTTAATCGCCAGACCACCTTCACAGTAAGGAAGAGAAACCTTATTCCAAGCAACTTTTGCACCATGGGCGATAAGGGAAGGCCCCTTCCATAAAAAACGGGACATGGTGCTTTTAAGATCCTTCATAATTGCAGTCGGGAGGATGAAATGAGCAGCCCAGTAAGATTGAATGGCAAACATGACAGACTTAATAAGTTAAAGCCTGCCAGCATAAGAAAGAAATCTGTTGGTCCAGGATTGGATTCTAGTTTTTATCCTTGCAAGGAGAGGCTGGCAATCAGCAATACTAAGCTTTGACGTGATAAGGGGAACCCCAAGAAATTTTGCAGGGAAGGAGCCCAAATTGAAACCAAGACAAGAGATAATATCATCAGATTGATCATCAGAAACTTGGGAAAGAAAGCACGTGCTTTTTGAGGTGTTGATGAACAAACCAGATATAGAGGAAAAGGCATCCAGGCATGATTTGATGACAGAGATAGAGCCAACATCCCCATGGAAAAAAATTAGGATATCATTGGCAAAACAAAGGTGGGAGAGATCAATTTGCTTTGTTTTCCAATGATGCTTAAAGAGAGGCTCTTTAGTACCTTTGAGGATGATCATAGAAAGGACTTCCATAGCAATAACAAACAGGTAGGGGGATAAAGGATCCCCTTGCCTCAGGCCCTTCGCCCCCATAAAAAACCCACAAAGAGCCCCATTGACTTTAACAGAGTACTTTGCAGTGGAAATACAAGCCTTTATCCAAAAGATGAATTTGGGGGGAATTTGAAAAAATTCAAGGCATCAAAAAGAAAGTCCCAAGAGATAGAATCAAAAGCTTTGCTAATGTCAATCTTGAGAGCACAGGGCACATTCCTTAGCAGCACAGGGCATTGCCAGGGCTCTTGTTCTTTCTCTGAACAAATCTATTGGGAACTTGGCCTCAAATGTGGAGAAAGCTAGGGCATTGCTTCATGAAACTCAACAAGCTATTTTTCTTAATCCTGCTGATGCAAATCTCCTGGCATTACAGAGGGTTCATACTGATAACCTTTGGGCTGCTATTCTTCGTGAGGAAAAGCTCTTGAAACAAAAATCCAGAATTCAATGGCTAAAAGATGGTGACAGAAATTCAGGCTATTTTCATAGTAAAATAAAATGCAACTAGAATAAGAATAAAATTCTTTCCATCAAAGGTGATGATGGTGAGGTGCATTATGGTCAACTTAAGGTTCAAGAAATTGCAGTAAACCATTTTTCCAACCTTTTGGGTAAGGCTTCTCACACTGGTTACTTTGGTATAGATCATCTGGATTTATCCTCTGTTAATTGTATCTCGCAGCAAGATGCTTTGCTTCTTGTAAAAGATATCTCTGATGCAGAAATACTCATGCTCTCCCTCACGAACCCTTTCTCCATTAGTTCGCCAACTTGCCTTTGTAACTCCTTCGTTTCTTCGGGATTATTCCGATAGGCTGGACGGTTTGGAATGGTAGCGCCGGGCACGAAATCAATCTGATGCTCAATTCCCCGAATTGGTGATAATCCCTGTGGAAGATCCTCGGGAAACACATCCTTATAATCCTGCAAAAGAGATGAAACAACACTAGGCAAGGAAGAATCGTTAGCGTTAGTATTCAAAAGCGCCTCCTTATACCGAAGTATGATCATCGGCTGTTTAGAATCCAAAGATCGCCTTACGTCACTCTTTTTTGCATATATATTTGTTTTTCTCTCATCATCTTTTCTTTTCTCTCTTTCTTTTTCCCTCTTATTTTTTTCCTCATTATTTTTTTCCTCTCGATTTTTCTTCTCCTCACTCTCTTTTCTTTTTTCATGGTCTTTCTGCAAATGAATTTGATCCTCATGCACCTGATATGGTGACATAGGACATAAAGTAACCTTCCTCTTATTGTGAACAAAAGAATATTCATTGGTCAAGCCATCATGCTTCACTCGCCTATCAAATTGCCACGATCGACCAAACAATATGTGACCCGCCTGCATTGGCACCACGTCGCACAAAATCTCATCCACGTATCTCCCAATAGTAAATGGCACCATCACCTGTTTAGTCACCTTAATCTCATTACTATCATTAAGCCACTGCAATCGATACGGCTGAGGATGTTTGGTTGTGGAAAGCCCCAATTTCTCTACCATAGCCTTACTTGCCACATTCGTGCAACTACCCCCATCTATCACGACACAACAAATTTTCCCATTCACAAGGCACCTAGTATGAAATAAATTTTCACGCTGCTCGCTGCTTTCCTCCTTCACTTGTGCACTAAGCACCCTTCTCGTCACCAAAACTTCCCCAAATATTGCCACTTCCCTATCCTTGGCTTCTTCCAGTGGTGGCATCGAATCACTATCACTATCTTCCCCCTCGGTCTCCACCTCGCCGTTGTCAAGTAAAAATATTGTTCTTTGATTCGGACATTGATTCGCAATATGTTCCCTAACTTGACATTTAAAACATTTAATATCTCGATTACGACTAAAAGAAGAAGGGTCAGTTTTACCTTACACTCCCTTATTAATCGTCTCCGTTTTTGGCTCAAACTTGGATTTACTTACGGCTGGCTTCTCCTCTCGCTTCCCAACATTAGACTTCCATGATGATCCTGAATTAGGTATCGAACATTGGCTACCTCTCCTCTTAAGCTGTTTCTCAATCTTGATAGCCATGTGAACCATATCCTCTAATACCAAGTAATGTTGTCGTTCCACTAAGTCTGCAATCTCCCAATTTAATCCCGCCGAAAACCTGGCCATTGTTGATTCGCCATCCTCATTGATGTTTGCCCTAGCCATTAACATCTCCATTTCTTTGTAATAATCTTCTACGCTCCTACTACCTTGCCTCAAGCTTTGCAAACTCCGAACTAGCTCTCGATGATAGTAATCTGGAACGAACCTCTTTTTCATCACGGTCTTCATATCTTCCCAAGTTTCAATCGGACGTTCCCCACATCTCCTCCGACTGATCATCAACTGATCCCACCAAGTAACAGCATAAGCTGAGAATTCTATGGCGGCGAGTTTCACTTTCTTTAGCCCCGAGTAGTTATGACATTCAAATATCCAATCCATCTTCTTTTCCCACTCTAGATAGGCCTCCGGATCACTTCTTCCTTGGAAAGTCGGAATTTTCATTTTTATACTATCCAAGTTGTTGTCCTCTCTATCTCGACCCCCTCTATCCCTAGCTCCTCGCCTCCTATGGATAAAGTCAGATTCACGATACTCTTCTTCACTAAATCCCCCTTCATAGTAATTTTCCTCTTGTCTAGCTTCTCTTTGATGCGTTCTTCCGTGCTGACGTGCCCCATGAGGATGTTGAAACTGGGGTCCTTGGGACGCACTCATTTGGTCGAAACGCTCATTCACTTGCTCCATCGCCATATCTAACTTTCTAGTGAATTCTTTCATCATAGCTTCCTTTACAAATTTTGGATCAAACTTTGCTGGAGGATCTTCCATAACACCTTTATCTTTGGTACTAGACATTTTTCCTGCAAAATAAAGGTTAGTAGCAAAATATTTTCCTCACCACTCCCTTACGTGTTTCACTCGATCAATGTTCCGTTCGTGTGTCACTCAACAGGCTTTTTCCCTCGAATGATCTCACAACTAAGCCTTTTACCTCTAAATATTCTCTCTAATAGGTTCTTTTCGAATTTACTTAGCAAAATTCTCGGTTTTACTAATCAATTCAAAAATAACTTATCACGAACAATATAGTCGGTATGAATAGAAGTAACAACAATCTCGATTACGGAATTGAAGATGAAGTCTACGAACATATTGAAATAACTGAAATAAAATTTTCTATACCTTTTTTTCTTTTTTTTTTACTCACAAATCCAACGATACAATAAAGATAGATACTTAGCTAGAAAACGCAGATTTGATACCAAATGATAGACTTCACGGCACGCTTGCGTGAGGTGGTCGTCGCCCGGATCGTTTCTAGTAAGAAAATTGATGGACTCTTTCGAAATCTTAACCCAACGTCTAATTTGAAGACGAGAATCTTGATATATTCGATCAAGCAATTGAATTCACGTAGGATGGAACACCAACAACACTTAGACCCTCGTTTAGATAGAAAACGATAATCTTCGTACGATGTATGATGCGATAGATAACGCCACACACAACTATGGTTTGTTGTATGATAAGTTAAATATGAATCTCAAAAGAAAATTAAGAAATTAGCTTAGAAATTCTTCAAAGAACCAAAAGTAGAGAATAGCTCTCAATTGTATAAAACTCAGAATAATTGTAATGTGTTCTTGAATTACAAGCATAAAACTTATTTATACTAACTATGAAACCCTATAATCCAAAAAGGAAATAACAATTGATTTGGAATCAAAATCTTATCTTAAAATATCCTAATTACAATAGAATTATGAAAATATACTGAAATCCCTAAAATTAAGGAAAAGAAATCTGATAAAATCTTCAAAAATGCGTCTGCCTCAAAAAACGCGCCAACTGATTCTGACAGTTCTCGCCGGGGCGAGAGATTTGTACTGAAGTTCTCGCCGGGGCGAGAATGGATAGAGAGATCTTGGTCGGGGCGGCTTCAGATCAGGTCGGGGCGAAGATGGACAGAGGGGTTCTCGCCGGGGCGAGAATTTTGGCCTTGAATTTCTCGCCGGGGCGAGAACTCTGCAATTTGGAAATTTTTGACTTCTCTGATTTCCATCGTTCCAAACCCTGGCGTGTTTGCTTGTATCATTAGAACTAAATACAAAGCCTTAGAACCCTGCTCCTCGAACTTTACACTTGATCTATCCTCGCTCCACATGCCTTGTATCAACCCATTAAGACCTTCCTTGAATCGTTTAGCCCGAGCTCTTGTCACTGGTCCATTCGACATACACATAGGATCCACTCTATGGTTGACATTCGTTCCAGAACCAAGGATGCCCTCATCAATTGCTTGATCAAATTTATCAAGATTCTCGTCTCCAAATAAACGTTGAGTTAAGATATCGAGAGAGTTCCATCAAAGTTGCTTACTAGAAACGATCCGGGCGACGACCACCTCACGCAAGCGTGTCGTGGAGTCTATCAGTTGTCCCACTTGATTTCTCAGATCTTGAACATAAGTTCTTATTTCCTGCATGAATTGTTGTGTCTGAGTCATGAGTTGTTGCGACTGTCCCATAAATGCCTTGAACATGTCCTTTACGGATTGTCCATTGTGTGCAGGAGCTGCTTGTCTAGGTTGATACTGAGATTGAGCAGGTTAAAAACCTTGCTGCCTAGCTGGGAACGTTCCTTGTGCTGGTGGCCTATTCCCCATAGCTGAAGTTCGAATGATCCTTCCAACCTGGATTGTAGGTATTTGAGTATGGATCATACTTCTTTTGAGCTTGTGCCTGATAGTTTCCCACTGCATTGGCTTGTTATGGAGACTCTTCATCTTGCAGTGTTGGGCAAGCATCTGTGTTGTGATTCAGCTGTAAATAAATCCCACACAGCTTTGCGACTGACAAGTTTCCTGTAGCTAATTGTCTAACTGAAAGTAGTATGCAAACAAGTCAATCATATTTGATATGATGTAGCATATACTTTGTAATCTTATTCATTTATTAATAAAAGTATTAAAGACATATTACTTTATCTACATGGTGCTGTTATTTAATATGTGATAAACCCATAGTTTTAAGCAATGCTTTTAGAATCATGATGGTGATCATGCTAATGAGATCTAAATTCTTAGAAAGCTTAAAACTAAAATCGTTCCTAATCGTTGGATTACTAAAAGGGGATTAATGAATCCGGATAGATTAGTACACACGTTGCTTGCTCTTAGAAATAGGATGATTGATCTCATAATCATTTATGTGGAGACACTAAAGCAAGTATGTAGGTACTTATTGGAGAATAAGTTCACTGAACGTGGCTCGCTAAGGAATACCTAATGGAGTTTTACTCGTCTGTCAATAGGAATTCCTCTAGTGATAGTAGTACAAGTGATCTTTGGACTTGAGATCATCATAGTATCTTGTGTATGATGAGTTATACTTTGACATGTCCCTTAAGACCTTTAGGGTATATCAAAGGGAACCGCGACAATTGGCGCAGTGGATCAAATGAGGCCCCGGGACGAACCGTAAACTCGGACGTCCTGGGATCGAATCCCACTTACAACAATTGTTAGCGGCCACGGGTCGTACGTTTCAGGGCGAAGCCATGTCTTAGGCGGAGCCTATACGTAAAGCCTGGCCCCGGGTGGGGAGACTTAGTCCGACTGCGGTTAGAAAACTCCACATTAGCAAAAAAAAAGGTATATCAAAGGGTATGATTGGGTATAATAAGTTGTACATGGAGATAGGTGAATGATCAACAAAAAATCTACCACATCTAGTAAAAGATGTGAATGTCCTATGTGATTCGATAAATGACAACTCAGTAGTCCTTGGCCAAGGCATAATGAATTTAGAAAGGAGTTTCTAATTTGCATTATTTAGAGTTGTGTATTTGGGAATCGAAATACATACAATTAAATAAAATAAGACTTGACAGTAATTCTATGTCTTATATTTAATTGGGACATTGTATAGTAGAAGGATTGAATTGTACGGTAACTATTCACTGAAAGGTTCTTTTGTGATTAATGTTGAAATCTATATTATCTGGAAAGTCGTTGATCGCTAAGGGGCTTACCCTTATTGTAGAATAAATGTTATTTATTTAAATGAATTAAATAGTTTAATTTATTTATTTAAATAAGATTAGAATTGTTCTAATTTATTTATTCACAACCAGTTTAATATGGAGAACCTAAAGGGTCACACCGCAAAAGAAAAATATTTATTTAAAAAGTAAATGACATAATTGTAATAATAAGTTAAGTGTATTTAATTTAGTCTATGGAGATAGAATAAATTAAATAGCTTAATATTTATTATTTAATATTTTGAAAATATTAAATATAAATTAATTAGAGAAGTCTTATTATTATTATTATTATTATTACTATTATTATTTAATTCCTAAAAGGGTTTGGGAATTAATTAATAAAAGTACTCTCATAAATTCCTGATTGGATTAGGAGTTTAATTAATTAAAAGAGTTTAATTAAGACAATTAACCTAATCGTAAATTGTTTAGGAGGGTTACCTATATCTATAAATAAGAGGAGTCTTGTTATGGATTAGGGTTACACACACTTCCATTAGAATTGTGGAGAGTACATGTAATTTCTATAGGGATAGAAACTAGGGTTTTGCCAACACCCATCTTCTTGAACAAGTATTATTCCTTGGTGGATCACCTCTAGAGGCCAAACACTTGGGTGGCTAACGTTGATCAATGGAAGGAATTTAATCGGCGGAATTCAAAGAGAACCCGAAAGAATTAGAGGTGAACTTGTACCCGAGAACGCTTTGAATCACGAGAGTATAATTCTCTATCTTTATCTCTTTAGTTTGATTGATAATTGAACACAAGAAAAGATCATGGTGATGGTTTGTATAAAAATTTTAAAATTCGTTTTATTACGTTTTCGCCCTATTTATATAATTTGATTGCATGCTTGCGTATTATACAAACCTAACAGTTGCATCAGAGCCTAATCTTGTGCTAATTATCGATTTTGATGATTCCATGTGTATGGTATGCGATTGGATCGAATTTTTTGGGCAAAAATCTATTCTTCGTGAATCTGCTATGTGGCGCAGCTGCACTACTTCCAGTTCATTTTGGAGCACAGCTGCGCCCAAACCCAGAAAGTTGTTTCTGGTGGTGTAGCGCAGCTGCGCCGGTTCCCAATTCATTCTGGGCGCAGCTACGCCGGATAGCATAATCCGAAAAATAATTTTTTCTTCAATTAACTTAAATGGTTTATTTAATTGGAATAAGTTTAAAATAAAGATGTTTATTTTATCTGGAATAGGATTTCAGATTGCTAAAATTAAAGGAGTTTAATTTTGATTTGGTTTTTGATTAAAATAAAAGAGTTTATTTTGTTTCAAAACTAAATATTAGCAAACTTATTGCCCATTAAATGATATCAATGCATATATGGAATGGTTTTATTATTCATGAGATGAATGTTATTTATTAATGCATATGAAGATATGTATCATAATAAATAGGGACTGATTATGGACTATTAACCAATGTGTGCTTGGAGTTATTTTAGAGGATGCTTGAATGAATGGGTTTTTATAAATGGGATCTGCGTACCTCGTCTTCTCTAATTTTTCTTAATGTAAATTATATCTCCCTCTTATATACTTCCCCTTGATTGCTGATCAAGGTTTCTATTTATTGTAAATAGTTTATGAAATAGGATTAGTTAGAATTATTTTGAAGAATTGGAGACAAAGGAGCAAGGAGCGCTTGAAGACCCATTTGTAATGGAGCCCGTGTTTAAATGTAATAGTTATATTTACATTTAGTTCTTGCACCCTAGGTTTGACCTTTTGGTTCGACCTTTTGGTTCATTTGGTGGCTCTAGTGAACCAAACTAGAATAAAAGTCCATAATCAATCCGGATAGAATATAGTATTATATATGTGCATGCTTACTATGTATATATTATATATTATATAACATGTTTCGCATGTTAATTAATATGACGCGTATTATATATATATATATATATATATATATATGTATGTATGTATGTATATGTGTGTGTGTGTGTGCGCGCATGCGCGCTAAACAAGATGAGACAATTTAATAACAAACCCCTCAAAGAAATAATATTAAGTTGTAACGTTCAAAGATATTTGGAATATCGAACGTCGCCTTCTAGCATAGTAAAACAATAGAGTATTGAATATTTAATATGAGTTTGTTGTGCACACACAAGGCAAATATTAAATATTTAAGATGTTGTTTTATTACATTGGATGTTTATAAGGAATTGAACATTATCGCTTTGTTGTGCACACACAAGGGCTATATTTTTCTCTTCACTTATATGAAAATGCTAGGTAGTTAAGTCATACCTAGCATTTTTTTTTTGCTAAATTTGTTTGATTGTATTGCAAAAAGACCATTGTATTTGCTAACATTTGGTAATGTCTTTCCATTAGAGCTGTTATCATTGCACGATTTTGAGAAAACTGTATTGAATAGAAAGGAATTTGGTATTGAATTGGAAAGTGATTATCATCGGATTGGATTGAGATATGGTTTACATACATGTTTAATTAAATCGTTGGGATTAACTAATGCATTAAAAGTTTTTATGTTAAATCATGTGTTACATTCTTTTATGGGGAAATTTGCTAATATCTGTGTTGATGATACTTTTTTTTTTTTTTGTTAATGTGGAGTTTCCGACCCGCGGGTCGACTAATCTCCCCAGCCCGATACCAGAGCGGTTTGCTACCCGACTTGCGCCGGGGGTACCGTGGCCACAGTAGAGCATTTTTAGTGCCTTCTAAATGTTGCTAGTGGGAGTCGATCATGAGTCGTCCGGGTTTACGGTTCTTTCCCAGGGGCACCACTGCGCCAAATGTTGTGGTTTTGTTGATGATACTTTGACTTTTGTTAACACTTGGGGAAATTCTTTAGCATTAGGTAAGTTTAAATGTGATCATCGTATATATGCCAGTGAGTTTTCATCTTGTGGTATTGATTGTGATCTTTTGATTTCATTGATGCTATTACTTGATTTTGAATTTGTTAATGTCGATGGAAAGAGAAAGGTTAATTTTGTTTTGCAAAATCGAGAAGGGATCATATTCATCGAGGAGAAAAGCAAGATTCGTTGGGCAAAACAACTCGAACGATGCATTGAGAATCTACAGGGAAGTGTTTTGAATTTTGTTCTAGTAGACTATGCATACGATTTTGAGTTTCGTGAGTTTTTTGTGATTAAACAAAAGTTACTTGTTGATTTGTTTTGTTTTGTGTTTAATCCAGAAATTCAAGTATGTTTGTAATTATACCAAGGTTCTCGTCTCAATATAGGCGAAGGGTTAAGGTGTTGTGCGCGTACCACCTTCATAACTTGCTGGAAACGATCCGGGCAGCGAAAGTTTTAGTTTCCAAGTTGTGTTACAAAGGAGCTTGCAGGGTGTTATGCCGATTCGATCACTGCTTGGAAAGAGATGTTTACAAGATGTAAATGTCATATCGAGGGAGTTGCCAGATGTTGTTGTGTTCTTTGCAGGAGTTGGAGTTTTTGATGATTATCTTCATATTCTTACTTGCATTATTGATATTGTTTATATATTTCATATGCTAGGTAAGGCTTGTGCTTATGAATTGTTTGATGCTACTAACTTAATCTGTTTTCATGTAGGATCAGATTTATGGGTAAATCCTTTTCAAGAGGAGGGGATGTCAGATTTGAGGACAAATCCTTTTCAAGAGGAGGGGAATGATGAGATCCTGACCAGGCTCGCATCAAATATTCATCACTCAACTCGAGCTTCAAGAATTCATCAGTTGATCGCAAGTAATTGGGCTGAAATCTATTCGAGGAAGTTGATAATGAAGCTCAATTCAAGAGGATCACGAGAGGAGGATCAACTATATGATTTTGGATTGCTAGATACCATCTATTTAGTAAGACCCAATCAATACAAGACAAATCGAGGAGCAATGCATGGAACAATGGAGAAGGATTCAAGTTACATGGCAAGATATTCCATTTGGGATATGATTCTAAGCTCTTTAATTTGGTATAAGTTTGGTGGAGGAAGCAAGGGAGGAGCAAAGAGTCACGTTCGGGACTTAAAAGGACAAGACGGTCAATTCCATCAGACCGGCGCGCCCCGCGCCAGAATAGTACTGAAGTCGGCGCGCCCCGCGCGACAGGGAGGTTGGAGGCTCTGTAGGTGCAGCGCGTACCGCGCCAAGGCATCAGAGTTTCAACGCGTTTTTTGAGGCAACGCGTTTTTCCAGATTTTTTAAGATTTCTTTCCATATTTTTAGGGATTTATCATATCTTTTAGATTTCTAATGTAATTAGGATATTTATTAGATATGATTTAATTTTCATATTAATTAGTTAGGTAGAATTTGATTTCCAATTGGATTTTTATTCCTTTTAGGATTTAGGGTTTCTTAAGGTTTTATTCTATTAGTATAAATAGAATACATGGGTTATATAATAGACATTAGACATTAGACATTAGATTACTTTTGATTAATAAAATTCTTGTGAGATTTTTCTCATCTTTTGGTTCTTTGAGAATTCCTAGATTAATTTCTTAGTTTTCTTGAGATTTAATTATCGACTTATCATACAACAATTCATAGTTATTTGTGGCGTCATTCTATCATACATCAAACGTCGATTGTACTTTTGGTTCTTGTCTCTTTATAGACATTAGGTCAAGGTGTCGTTGGTGTTCTATTCAACGCAAACTTCCTAGCGCAGAGCAATTGTACCAAGGTTCTCATCTCAATATAGGCAAAGGGTTGAGGTGTTGCGAGCGTTCCACCTTCATAACTTGCTGGAAACGATCCGGGCGACGACCACCTCACGCAAGCGTGCCGTGGAGTCTATCAGTTTCTTTCTCTCGTTTATTTTCACTCTCATTCTTTTTATTCTCTCGTTTCTTTTCATTCTCTTTTCACACTTTTCTTTTTCACACTCAATTTTTTTTTATAATTTCTTTTTTTCGTTCACTTTCTTTCCCTTGATCATAATTTTTCTGTACAATCGCTAGATCTTCACGGACTTCGTCATGTACGCTGGAACCTAACAATTCTCCTTGGATGGCATACTCTATTCTATCTTCTTCCTTTCTCGGCTGATCTTGAACCTTTTGCTCGTTATATATGTCTTGTCGCTGCCTCAAATAACCATCCCTTATCTCATTATATGTTCTCATGATCTCCTCAAATGATGTTGGTTCAATATACGCCCTAGGAGTTTCTCGTGGTTGTCTCCGATGCGAATCTCCATGCCTATCTATCCGTCTATGAACCTCCTTGTCATCATCCCACGTTGAACGCCTTGAAGCTTGATCTTTATGCCTTAGAGATGCATATCCATTCCTCCTACTAGGTTGTACTGGAGCGTACCACCTCCTCATCACGGTTTTCAACTCTTCCCATGTCTCGATCGGATGCTCTCCATATTTTCTCCTATCACGCTCAAATTGAGCCCACCATGTTGCTGCATATCCTGAAAAATCTAGAACTGCAAGTTTGAACTTCTTTTGCTCGGAATATTCATAATGGCCAAACTCTCGTTCCTTCCTTTCCTCCCAACCCAAATAAGCTTCAGGATTGCACCTACCTTGAAAAGATCTCTTTTGCCCCTCATAATTATTTTCACAATTATATCCATACATGATTGCTGCAAAACAAATGTTAATACATAAAGAAAGATTTTCTCACACACTCCCTTACGTGTTTCGCTCAAACAATGTAACACACAATTATGAAAACGCTCGTGTATCACACAATTAGGCTTTTACACTCAATTGATCTCACACTCTTGCCTTTTACCACTCTAATTTCCTCTAATAGGTTCTTTTTGAATTCACCAAACAATTTCACAGTTTTCTTTTTAATTCAATAAGAACTTATCACAAAACAAAATATAGCAAGTATGACGTACGATAACCACCAAAATTTCACGATCACCAATTAAAATCCTCTTGAGTGAAATCCCAATATCCTCAAATTTTACAAATTCCAACAATAGACCCAAATGATGGCTTCTTCAATATAATCCCAATATTCACGAAACTTATAAAACCCAAGCAATTGCAACGATAATAATTTTCCCCAATATTAGCAATCAATTGAAATAAACTAAAAAATTGTTTTTCTATACTTTTTTTTTCATTAATCCTTTTTTTTCACGATAGTTTTTTTTTCACAGTAAATACTCAACAGAAAATTTAAAGATAAGTAACTCGCTAGAAAGGCTTAGCTTTGATACCAAATGATAGACTCCACGGCACGCTTGCGTAAGGTGGTCGTCGCCCGGATCGTTTCAAGCAAGTTATGAAGGTGGAACGCTCACAACACCTCAACCCTTCGCCTATATTGAGACGAGAACCTTGGTACAATTGTTCTGCGCTAGGAAGCTTACGTTAAATGGAACACCATCGACACCTTGACCCAATGTCTATAAAGAGACAAGAACCAAAAGTACAATCGATGCTGGATGTATGATAGAATGACGCCACAAACAACTATGAATTGTTGTATGATAAGTCGATAATTGAATCTCAAGAAAACTAAGAAAATAATCTAGGAATTCTTAAAGAACCAAAAGATGAGAAAAATCTCACAATAATTTGTATTAATCTAAAGTGTAGTCTCGATTACATCAGTCTTATATTCTATTTATACTAATATATAGAAACCCTAATTCCATAAGGAATAAGAAACCTAATCCTTTAAGGAATAACAAAACAATTGAAATCAAACCCTAAATCCTTAAAGGAATAGAAATACTAACTAACAAGTAATTAGTAAGCAAATCTATCTAACAAATATCCTAATTACATTAGAAATCTAAAGATATATAAAATCCCTAAAAATAAGGAAGAAATCTGCCAATAACCGTGTAGACACCCAAATTTTGCACTTCATATACTAACCCTGACAGGAGGGCAAATTCGACAAATAAACCGGCCTGCGAGAGCAAAGGATGGACAAGTACGGACATTCGACGCCACCGCGACGATTTACAACCGAAACCGACGTGACAACAAGGCTGTCTGAAATGAGCATTCCCGAATGATGTGGCACGTCTCCCAGTAATTCCCGGACTGTAAAATACGAGCCTGTCGGTGAAAACCGACGTCACGACACAAGAATCGAGGCGGAGCACGAAAATCGAGAAAGTTAAGCCAGCCAGCCGCGGATTGATCTGCGGCCAATGAGTGCGCCTTTTGAAAACACGGAACTCGAAACACGGAAACCGAAAATCAGCTGAGTGGAGGGGTGGCGGCTAGCCAGCCGCAGATCAATCTGCGGCCAGCTGCAGATCCATCTGCGACTGGCTCTGGCCAGCCTATTTCAGCTCATTCCTTCATTCAGCATCCAGGAGGTTAGCAGGCGGAGAGAGGAAGAAAAATAGCAAGCAGCAGCAGCGAAAAAAGAGGAAAAAGAGAGAAAAAAGTGAGTATTTATATCCCTATTGTTAGATTGTATAATATACTTTCTCTACTCTAATTAATATACGAGTTTATACGAATTGTGGTGTCATTTACAAGGTGAAAATCCCTCTTTTACAGCATTTTTGTTATATCATTTTGTTAAACTTTTGGTCATTTGGGTTATATCAAATGTAGTTTTTCTTGTATATTGTTGCGGATCCATGGATTGAGGACTATTAGTGAGGGTTCCAAATGGAACGAAATTCTTCCTAATGGCCCGATGATATCCATTTGATGATTTTTAGCTCGTTATAGTGATGTAGCAATTTTGGATGTGAGCCTAGGAAAGCGACCCCGTAGTCCAAATCCGATGATGGACATTTTTGGATGTATGTAATAGGGCCGATGTACCCTTTATTGTAAATATGTAATTGTCGGGCCTTAAAGCGATATCAAGTCGAAAAATCGGGTTTAAGGCCCCGTAATAGTAAAATATGTGATTGTGGGCGTTGGGGTTATTCGGATGGCTTACATGCCCATGAATAGCCCCCACGCATTTTAATGCTTTATTTGATTTAAAATACAAAAATTGATTTCAAGTTAAACGATGAAGATTTCTATAAAATCAATCAAAGTAGGTTATTAGCACCACGAGGCTAAAATTTGGAAATGCCAATGAATGTCGATTCCTATTTAACGAAAAGGCTAAAGAAAAAAATCGTTTTCAAACATCACAAAAAATGGTTTTCTATAAATAAGTAATGTTTTATTAAATCTTTGTGCATTGGGTTAAAGAGATCCTAGAAGTTGCCATCATTTGAGTTACGAAAGCAACGTATATATCTCGATTCCTATTTTGACGAAGGTTTAGAAAACTCTTGTTTTTGCCAAAACGACACCTAATGAAAAATTTCATAGTTTTTGACAATTAAAATCAAACCTTTCTCATAAAGCTTTCTCGTATAAGCCGAAGGACATTCTAAAGCATTCTCAAAAGAAAACACGACCTTTCATAAAAACCCAAATGGTTTATTCATGCAAACTCACCACAACATTCACATAGGCACACACGCGCGCACACACACATTTTAAGAATTAAAGGATAGGAAAAGCATCAAGATTGCGCTAACCGTGTTTCACGGAAGACGGGGGGTGCCTAACACCTTTCCCTCGCTTAAGCAAGCCCCCGAACTCTATGAATCTCGATTCGCAGGCCAATTAATTCGGAGTCACACATATGAGCCAGCGATTTACAAAAACAAAAACTCGGATGAGTTGGTACATCCATTTCAACTATACCAACTGGCGACTCTGGTCAATTAGCTCATCATAAAAACGATCTTTCAAAACCTCGTCGACATTAGTGCCGACCTTTTCCAAAAAATCATCTAATAAAAGGCTAAAATTGGAAAGGGTAATAACCACAAAAGAAAGCGACATTCCCGGCGTCGACAGCTGGCGACTCTGCTGGGGACATCAGAGGGCTTAAGCCGCGTTCAAATCTTGATGTTGTCCTATCTTTTAAAATTCATAAATGTGTGTGTGCGTGCGATATTTTGACATGTTGTTGTGTGAATGTGTTTTACCAATGAATGAATGGTTGAATGGAATTGCTTTACTTCAAAGTAATCATATGCATACGGTGAGGACGATGAATGTGAATGTATGTTGAGAGTGTACCTCCTCCTGAGGCGAACCTGTCAGTTGCTTATTACTGGACTCGAAGGGGCTGCTCCCCGGAGATGGCTCAGGAAACGCACCACCCAAATCCGCTCCAATCGAAAGGATTCAGACGAGTAGATTGCGAAGATTTGGGGACCTTCATGCCAAAAAGCCCGCGAGAGTAACCCTAGGGTAGGTCAGCCTCTGATAAACCTAACGAAAGGGAAGCTTCTTCATGCCCTTTTATCGTTCAGTCAAATAAATAAATGTCATGTAAATGGCATACAACTGTCATACCGGCATCATCGTAATAAATATGTCCTATATCATGTGATTACATCACCTACACATATAAAGAGAATACTAACATGGTTTTGCAAGAAGGCAATCCGTGCCACGTACCAGGGTTTTCTAAAACTTCTAAATATTATCCTGTCATCAAACAGTGACCTTGTTTTGCAGGATAAGATTAGAGAACCGTGAAAGCGTGGCATAACGATCACAAAGAACCCGGAGTAGGGGCATATTCGACCACCAAAAAAAAAAAGAAAAAAAAAGAAAAAAGAAAAAATAATAATTATGCATCAGTGTTGACATGCATTTGCCAACTTGTAACTGGCACAATACTAAACTACGGCCCTTGTTTATTTTGCGAGATTGCCCCTACGACCCAACTAAGAGGCCGTAAAGTCCATACTCCATCCATCCAAATGGCAGAGGCCGATAGCCATGAAATTACAGTTCTGCCACTCCAGCAATACGGCCGAATATGAGGGATTCATCCTAGGACTGAGATTAGCCCTGGGAATGGGAATCAAAAAAAAGAAAAAAGAAAAAAAAAAGATGATAGTAGTTGGAGACTCGAATTGGTCATCCGGCAGGCCATGAGAATATACAACACCAAAGGGCATAAATGGGACCTAGCTACGGGACTGTTGAGATATCTGGAAGCCGAAGAAGCCCACAGACAAATGAACGAAGTACATGGCGATGTGTGCGGAGCCCATATGAGCAGAACATTTTTGGCAAAGAAAATCAGGTGAACGGGTCACTACTGGCTAACCATGAAAACTAACTGCGAGGCTCATGTCAGGAAAGGCCATCAATGCCAGATCCATGCCAATGCGATCCATGCACCTCCTAATGAGCTCCATTGCTTGACCTCACCGTGGCCAGTTGGACCATGCAGCAGGTGATATCCAGGAAGGGGTAAATCCAGGAGTATGGCAGTGAATCCCGGCCAGTAGAAGATCAATGGGTTTTAAAATTCTGAGTACCCCGATTTGAGGCATTCTAGCCTGACAAGCGATAGGCCAAATTTGAAGGAGGATCACAATTTTGGTATAGAGCTAGATTTCGATCTGATGGGGATTGAGCAGGACGAGACAGATATCGACAATACGCCTGACGAGATCAAAGGATGGGTCGAAGATAAACCCAAACCCGACTTAGACCAAACCATCGCCAGCAAACATCAGAACCCCTAACGATCACAAAGAACCCGGAGTAGGGGCAAATTCGACCCAAAAAACAAATAGCCGAGTTGTTGAGCCTGTATGGAGATATGTTCGCTTGGTCCCGTGGCGACGTGATTGGATTGTCCACAGACGTTATAGGACATCGACTGCCCATCAAGGAGGGTTCCGACCAATTAAGCAAAAGTTGAGAACGTTGAAGCCTGAATGGAGGTTGAAAGTAAAGGACGAGATTATCAAGCGGTTTAAAGCAGGAATCATCACGGTGTCTATTTACCCTTAATGGCTTTCCGACATAATCCAGTACCACAGCCTGGAGGAAAAGTAAGGGGCCACATCGACTATAGAAATCTGAACGATGCCCTCAAGGAGGAGATATACGACAAATTCAAGATCAAACATTTTGATTCAGTCATTTACCGGCCCAAAATGAATGGGGCAGTGGGGGCTGCAAATAAAACACAAAGACGATCATGGGAAGAATGTCCGCCAATCATCGGGGATGGCCGGATTTATTGTCGCTCACCCTATTTGCCTATCGAACCTCAGTTTGCACATTTGTAGGGGCAGCCCCTTACGCATCTCCCGGGCATATGATAAGAGGGTACGATCTCAGAAATTCAAAATAAACGATTTAGTCCTCAAAAGGATCGCACCCTGCCAAGACGAAGCTATGGGGAATTTCGCTCTAAATTAAAAGGAGCCGTCACGATAAAAAAAAATCCTCTCTGGGGAGCCCTCATCTTACAAGGAATGGACGGGAAGGCGTTCCCCAGCCCGTTAATTCTGACTCTGTTAAACAACTCTATGATCTAAAAAAAAAATCCCCCAAACCTTTCAACAAGTCAAAGGACCGGATCTTTTGTCAGCCCAGCGAGATACCGATGCAACCAATACGAGGGAAATCACAAGAAAAGCAACTTAACACTGGGGCATTTAGCAACTACCCAGGAAATGATGACGTGCAAATTGGCACCCATGCAACAATCCCATCAACATGCACCATCATCATCCGATGCTACCTCATGTCAATTCAATATTCAACGATACAATCATCTGGCATTTGTCAAGCATAGTTTTCTCGGGATACGATGACCCGCGTGAAAGGGGATTTTATTTGACTTGATAGGAATCGGATCAATTCTGACAAGCAACCGTGGAGCACGATCGTGAGTATGGTTAGACGAAAAAAGCTATTCAAACTTTTGATCGGGTACAAAGCCTTAATTCAAAGCAACGTTTGCGACAGAATCGACCTCATGTGCCAATCTTCACTTTGCATTTGCACGAACTTTCAGTTGTGGGGTATGAAACTATGACGATGTTGATGGCAATTAACACGTAGTCAGACAGTCAGTAATTATCAAGCTAATATCAAGAAGTTAGACGATAAATGATTATCAAGCTAATGTCTCGAATCGTGGCCTGGGTTATTCGAGTAATTAAGCCCGAGGGGTGTCTCTACACCTGGTGCCCTAAAGCCATCTGGTTTGGGAGTCGCTGGCCTAACACTCTTTACATGGGTAACTCAGAGCCTAAGAAAACGAGCATTACAATAGAGGAGGCCCGAGCAGATTCGAATCGTGGCATGGGCTACTCGAGTAATTAAGCCTAAGGGGTGTCTCTGCATCTGGTGCCCTAAAGCCGTCTGGTTTGGGAGTCACCGGCCTAACACTCTCGCTACATGGGTAACTCAAGCCTAAGAAAACGAATCTTGCGCAAGGTCAAACAAAGAATGAATGGTGCAGGCCACCAGCTTGTCTCGAACTGTGGCATTTGTTACTCGAGTAAATAAACCCGAAGGGGTGTCTGTACACCTAATGCCCCAAAACCGTCTGGTTTGGGAGTCATTGGTCCAAAGCTCGTTAAATGGGTAATTTTGAATAGCCTAAGAAAACGAGACAAGTGAAGTGGGCTAATAAAGAGAAAAGATAATACGAAAAAACTCTCGGCCTTAAACAAGAAGTCATGGAAGAGAAACCCCTACTAAATGCTGCATCGCACAGTGCATTTGTCATATGACGTCAATCCTGCTAAGGACGTTGTCGAGAATGGAGACAGAATACCTTTGACGAGGGAAGGTAGTTCTTTTGAATTCGACCTTACTCACGTACAATGACCATGAATGCTTGAAGGAGTTCTTACGATTTCATAACTCGTTAAATAGAAAATCATCAACTCACGAGGAATTGAAAATAACTTCCAATCTGGTACATTCATGGTTCACAACTTGCTAGATTGTGCGATCAGTAGATATTCAATTTCATGTGCTTTAACTACATTTACTCTTTTGTCGAGATTATAATATCTTTGTGTTGAACTAACACCAATGGCCCGAGCCTTCAAGTTTTGGCAATTGTTAGTCATCTGATATGCAGGATCTTGCAGAGCTGTGGATAACTCAGCACGGTCAACATCGCGAGTTTTCGATAGAAATTCTTGGTAGCGACGCGCGCCGAGGTAGGGGCAGTTAAGAATCGTGAAATGGAAGGAAGCTGAGGCTGTACAGAACTTCTCGTCATTGGGCCTCTCCCCAATCCTGACTATCACTGCCTCGACATCCAAATGATCCACGTGCATGAGCATATACAAGGATGATATAATGCGGGACAACAGCATATCAGCCATTAGAAATGATCAAAAGGCCAAGGGGCCCAACATAGCTGTCGATCATCACAAAAAGCGAAACTAACTGCCTCAACTCGATGAAATGTAGACGACCAAGAACAGGCAGAGTACCAAACCAATGTTGAAGTCCAGAAACTACACTTCACGACGAGGCGTGATCCAGTCAAATGTGGGCAAATAACGACGACTGTCGAAACGTATCATTTGACTGAACAGGGGTCATTTCTATCTAAAACATATGTTGTGCACATGCATCTGTCCATAACATATCTGCTAGATCATGCATAACATCTTTTTCATGCATACAGGTACGATCAAAATGAAAATCTCTAGGGGAAAGTACAAGCACGTCGCTTTCAACCTCACAAATGATCAGACTGTGATGGCTTTTGCGGCATGGTACGTAGACGATGTTGGTGGGAGATCCATGACAGAAGCTGATCACACATCCCATTTCCAAAAAAATCACTCAAATCAACGACCCCTGGGAAGGGCTGGTATCCAACCAATCAATGACCCCTGGGAAGGGCTGGTATCCAACCAATCAATGACCCCTGGGAAGGGCTGGTATCCAACCAATCAATGACCCCTGGGAAGGGCTGGTATCCAACCAATCAACGACCCCTGGGAAAGGCTGGTATCCAACCAATCAATGACTCCTAGGAAGGGCTGGTATCCAACCAATCAAGGACCCCTGGGAAGGGCTGCTTTCCAACCAATCAATGACCCTTGGGAAGGGCTGGTATACAACCAATCAACGACCCCTGGGAAGGGCTGGTATCCAAAACAATCAATGACCCTGGGAAGGGCTGGTATCCAAACAAGGAGTGAACCTGGGAAGGCATCCAAGCAAACCACAATAAGGTGGTGAGCAAACCTGGGAAGGCATCCAAGCAAACCACAACAAGGTGGTGAGCAAACCTGGGAAGGCATCCAAGCAAACCACAACAAGGTGGTGAGCAAACCTGGGAAGGCATCCAAGCAAACCACAACAAGGTGGTGAGGAAACCTGGGAAGGCATCCAAGAAAACCACAACAAGGTGGTGAGTGAACCTGGGAAGGCATCCAAGCAAACCACAACAAGGAGGTGAGCAAACCTAGGAAGGCATCCAAGCAAACCACAACAAGATGGTGAGCACCCTGGGAAGGGCTGAGATCCAAACAACTAACACCCTGGGAAGGGCTGAGATCCAAACAACTAACACCCTGGGAAGGGCTAGGATCCAAACAACTAACACCCTGGGAAGGGCTGAGATCCAAACAACTAGCACCCTTGGAAGGGCTGAGATCCAAACAACCAAACCCCTAGGAAGGGCTGAGATCCAAACAACCAAACCCCTGGGAAGGGCTGAGATCCAAACGATCGACCGGATACGAGACCCGGCGATTACGAGATGGGTGACCGGATACGAGACCCGGCCCCGACGAGACGATCGACCGGATACGAGACCCGGCGATTACGAGATGGGTGAGCGAATACGATACCCGGCCCGACAAGACAATCGACCGGATACGAGACCCGGCGATTACGAGATGGGTGACCGGATACGAGACCCGGCCCCGACAAGACAATCGACCGGATACGAGACCCGGCGATTACGAGGTGGGTGACCGGATACGAGACCCGGCCCCGACAAGACAATCGACCGGATATGAGACCCGACGATTACGAGATGGGTGACCGGATACGAGACCCGGCCCCGACAAGACAATCGACCGGATACGAGACCCGGCAATTACGAGATGCGTGACCGGATACGAGACCCGGCCCCGACAAGACAATCGACCGGATACGAGACCCGGCGATTATGAGATGGCTGACCGGATACGAGACCCGGCCTCGACTAGACAATCGACCGGATACGAGACCCGACGATTACGAGATGGCTGACCGGATACGAGACCCGGCCCCGACAAGACAATCGACCAGATACGAGACCCGGCGATTACGAGATGGGTGACCGGATACGAGATCCGGCCCCGAGAAGACGATCACCCGGATACGAGACCCGGCAATTACGAGATGGGTGACCGGATACGAGACCCGGCCCCGACGAGACAATCGACCGAATATGAGACCCAGTGATCTCACGAGACTAGCGACCGGATACGAGACCCGGCGCCGACGAGACGATCGATTAGAGGACAAAACCCGACGACTAACAAGTGCGGTCAGGGGTTGATGCATTGACACCCTTATGAATGTTTTGCATGCTTTACATCTTGCGTCGCATCATAAGTTGTATGTGTTGCGTCATATATGTATTGACATTCTTGTGCACTGTCATTCATGCATCGGGTGTCTATTTCTTTATCCTGTTCATTTCATTTAACATTTCATAAGCATGATACAGAGGGGCAGCTGTAGACACCCAAATTTTGCACTTCGTATACTAACCCTGACAGGAGGGCAAATTCGGCAAATAAACCGGCCTGTGAGAGCAAAGGATGGACAAGTACGGACATTCGACGCTACCGCGACGATTTACAACTGAAACCGACGTAACAACAAGGCTGTCCGAAATGAGCATTCTCGAATGATGTGGCACGTCTCCCAGTAATTCCCGGACTGTAAAATACGAGCCTGTTGGTGAAAACCGACGTCACGACACGAGAATCGAGGCGTAGCACGAAAATCGAGAAAGTCAAGCCAGCCAGCCGCGGATTGATCTGCGGCCAATGAGTGCGCCTTTTGAAAATACGGAACTCGAAACACGAAAACCGAAAATCAGCTGAGTGGAGGGGTGGCGGCCAGCCAGCCGTAGATCCATCTGTGGCTGGCTCTGGCCAGCCTATTTCAGCTCATTCCTTCATTCAGCATCCAAGAGGTTAGTAGGCGGAGAGAGGAAGAAAAACAGCAAGCAGCAGCAGCGAAAAAAGAGGAACAAGAGAGAAAAAAGTGAGGATTTATATCCCTATTATTAGATTGTATAATATACTTTCTCTACTCTAATTAATATACGAGTTTATACGAATTGTGGTGTCATTTGCAAGGTGAAAATCCCTCTTTTACAGCATTTTTGTTATAACATTTTGTTAAACTTTTGGTCATTTGGGTTATATCAAATGTAGTTTTTCTTGTATATTGTTACGGATCCATGTATTGAGGACTATTAGTGAGGGTTCCAAATGGAACGAAATTCTTCCTAATGGCCCGATGATATCCATTTGATGATTTTTAGCTCGTTATAGTGATGTAGCAATTTTGGATGTGAGCCTAGGAAAGCGACCTCGTGGTCCAAATCCGATGATGGACATTTTTGGATGTATGTAATAGGGCCGATGTACCATTTATTGTAAATATGTAATTGCCGGGCCTTAAAGCGATATCAAGTCGAAAAATCGGGTTTAAGACCCCGTAATAGTGAAATATGTGATTGTGGGCGTTGGGGTTATTCGGATGGCTTACATGCCCATGAATAGCCCCCACGCATTTTAATGCTTTATTTGATTTAAAATACAAAAATTGATTTCAAGTTAAACGATGAAGATTTCTATAAAATCAATCAAAGTAGGTTATTAGCACCACGAGGCTAAAATTTGGAAATGCCAATGAATGTCGATTCCTATTTAACGAGAAGGCTAAAGGAAAAAATCGTTTTCAAACATCACAAAAAATGGTTTTATATAAATAAGTAATGTTTTATTAAATCTTTGTGCATAGGGTTAAAGAGATCCTAGAAGTTGTCATCATTTGAGTTACGAAAGCAACGTATAGATCTCGATTCCTATTTTGACGAAGGTTTAGAAAACTCTTGTTTTTGCCAAAACGACACCTAATGAAAAATCTCATAGTTTTTGACAATTAAAATCAAACCTTTCTCATAAAGCTTTCTCGTATAAGCCGAAGGACATTCTAAAGCATTCTCAAAAGAAAACACGACCTTTCATAAAAACCCAAATGGTTTATTCATGCAAACTCACCACAACATTCACATAGGCACACACGCGCTCACACACACATTTTAAGAATTAAAGGATAGGAAACGCATCAAGATTGCGGTAACCGTGTTTCACGGAAGACGGGGGGTGCCTAACACCTTCCCCTCGCTTAAGCAAGCCCCCGAACTCTCTTGAATCTCGATTCGCAGACCAATTAATTCGGAGTCACACATATGAGCCAGCGATTTACAAAAACGAAAACTCGGATGAGTTGGTACATCCATTTCAACTATACCAACTGGCGACTCTGGTCAATTGGCTCATCATAAAAACGATCTTTTAAAACCCCGTCGACATTAGTGCCGACCTTTTCCAAAAAATCATCTAATAAAAGGCTAAAATTGGAAAGGGTAATAACCACAAAAGAAAGCGACATTCCCGGCGTCGACAAACCGCGTGCCTCGAAAACTTGTCAGGCAAATTCCGCTGAGCTCGCCGGGGCGAGATAAATGAACTGAAGTTCTCGCCGGGGCGAAGATGGACATAGCCGAATGGGCCGCGGCGGCTTCAAAGTTGACTGGGGCGAAGATGACCAGAAAGGTTCTCGCCGGGGCGAGAAAATTGGCCTTGGCAAGCTCGTCGGGGCGAGCTTCCTATTTAGCAACCCGAACTTGTTGCTTCGTGCAATCCAATCTCGTAATGCCTCGTGATGTCTTGTGATAGAACATAACCTCTTCAGCTTTCTTGGACATCCATAACGCCGTATGAATGCTAATCCTTCCATTAAATGACAAATATCTTCATTAATGATTAGACGATACAAACGAACATAACGAACACGACCTCGAACGCTTGACTTGCATTGATTTGGTCTTACTACATAGATCGTATCTAGCAATCCCAAATCACATGAATGACCCTCTCCTCGATGTTCATATGAATTGAGCTCCAATGTAAGCATCCTTGAGTGGATTCTAGCCCAATTACTTGAATTCGTTTGTTGAACCCTCGAAGCTTGAGTTGAGTCGATGACGCTTGATGCGAGCCTGGTCAGGATCTCATCATTCCCCCCTCTTTAAAAGGATTTGTCCTCAAATCCAGCATCTCCCCTTGAAAAGGATATATCCACAAAACGGATCCTACACCCAAACAAACCAAGTTAGAAGCGTCAAACAAAACATAATCATAATTCTCACCAATCGCATGAAATATATAAATAAAGTAAGTAAGAATATGAAAATAATCAATAAAACTTCCAACTCCCTCAAGACATAAAACAATATCCACTCGAAAGTATCTCCTTCCAAACGACGATCGAATGGAAATATCTCCATGCAAGCTCTTCGAATCACAACCTGGACCCTTAAACTCTTGTTCTCTTTGACTCAAATACTTCGCCAAACTAACATGATACTCTTGCACATGTAAGCCAATTTCTTCCATAACACTAAACACATAATAACAAACTAAATTAGAAACTAAAGAAAAAATGCAATTGACCCTAATTCCTAATAACATAAATGCATATATAATAAAACAAACGCAAATAAAATTATGAAAAGTTATATCTCCTCCTGGATCAAAAATCAGCACATAGAACTCCTCATGAAGCATAATCTCCCATCCACGAATTCCCGGATCAAAACACAATCTGATGATCTTGACCATTCGTAGATATACCCATCGACAAATTCCCGGATCAAAAGTGAACCTCATGATCTCGATCATTTGCACTAACTTCCATTCCAATGCACCCGGGTCAAATATCAAAATTTGAAACTCGACACGTTGCATCCGTAAGCGCTCTTGAATTCCTGGATTAAACACAAAATAAAACAAATCAACAAGTTCCTGTTAATCATGAAAAACTCAAGAAACTCAAAATCACATGCAAAATCTACTAGAATAAAATCCAAAACACTTCCCTTTAGACTTTCCATGCATTGCCCAAATTGTTTCGCATAATGAATCATGCTTTTCTCCTCGACAAGTAAGAACCCATCTCGAATCTGCAAAACAAACTTAACCTTTCCCATTCCATTGACATTATCAAATTCAAAGTCAAATAATCGCATCAATGGAATCCAAAGAACACAATCAATTTCACAAGATAAAAACTCACTAGCATATAAACGATGATCACAATTTTTTTTTTTTGCTAAATTTGTTTGTATATAAAAATGCAAAAAGGATATTACAATGTAGCTCAAGACATTATCCCCGCTCCCGTGAGGATAAAGACACCTAGAAATTAGGAAAACTGTTGCCAACCAAAAGAAAACCGATACAGCGTTATCAAAAATAGGAATATCATCAAAACAAATATTATCAAATTTCCCCATGAAAGAATGCAAAATATGATTTAATTTGAAAACACTTAATACATTAGCTAGTCCAAATGATCTAACTAAACACGTATGTAAACCATATCTCAATCCAATCTGATGATAATTACTTTTCAATTCAATACCCAATGATAGTAATTCTTTCCCATTTAAGACAACATTCTCAAAATCATGCAATGATAACAACTCTAATGGAAAGACATTACCAAATGATAACAAATCATACAACGAAGATTTCTCTACTGAAGAATCATGATCACTACCATTATCAACTAACGACATGCCATGTAAAGATTGATTAACATCAAAACCTAATTCAACATGTGAATGAAAAACCCTAGAATGAGTTTCATGCAAGTACAAACGTTGAAACCGAGAATATCCACAATAAACACTAGAATAAATTCTACGAAGATATGCACTTTGAAAATGAGAATTTACCAAATGATAGTTGAAATATTGACAACGAGAATATGACGCATGCTCATAACCTAACTCAACAAATGTCAAATATCCTCCATAGTTTATGATAAAGACGATTTTACCCTCAAAATAGCCAAACACAAATTTATCCATGGAAGCATGCAAAACATGTTTTAAATAACTCATGAAAATACTAAATGCATTAGTTAATCTAACAGAAATAACTATTGTAACGACCCCAAATTCTGAACAAACCAACACTCCACATCGGTCGTTAACAATACATCCTCATTCTAACTTTACAACATTGTTCAATGTTAAACTTAATAAAATAATTCAAACTTTTCTATTACAAATCATTCTCGATCCCAAAATTTTTAACCTTTACATCTAAATGTCTTAGAATCATGTTAATATCATGACTCGCCTAGTTAAACTTATTACAAAAGTTTACACATCAATACAAACTTTACAACTCAACATAAATACATTTATTGAAAACTTAACATAATTCAGGTAATAACTTCAACTAAAACATTTAATCTTCATACATCATTTCGATCCATGCCATTTGGGTAGCACATAATGTTACCTTGAATCTTTAACCTGCAAAAGTGGTTATTTGCAAGAATGAGCTCGACAGCTCAGCAAAATCTAACAGTTTGCATGCATCACATAACACATAGATAACATGCTCATCATCTAAATCATAATCATAATCATTTGACTAAACATATCATACATAATGATCATCACATAACGATTAAGGATTGAGTTCCATAACTCAATCAACATTCTTCATTCAACGAACGTAGTCATAATTTGACATTTTCATCTCATACATGTAACATATATAAAATGCATCATGCTTTTACATCATATGATTAAGATAGTTACTCAATTAATTCACATAACAAATAGGAACTGAAAGATTTGCCTGGTTCGTAGTTTACCAATTACCATAACCAGCTTATATTTATCTGCGCTTCATGTATCCTCTTTGATCTTCCCTAACCTAGATAGATGATGAAGTGGGCTATTCTTCCTTGATTCCTCTTTCTTCTTCCTTCTTTGATTCTCCAGAGTTCTTCTCAATACACACATAGAATTTCCTCTCTCACAAACCCTCCCTTTTATCTCAATTTTCTCCCAACAAGAAGAACACTGAAGAACTAAAAACTTATACTTATATTATTACCTAGAGTCTCAGCAGTTACAAATACCAAGAGTCTTAGCAGTTACAAATACCAAGAGTCTCAGCAGTTACAAATACCAAGAGTCTCAGCAGTTACAAATACCAAGAGTCTCAACAGTTACAAATACCAAGAGTCTGAGCAGTTACAAATACCAAGAGTCTCAGTAGTTACAAATACCAAGAGTCTCAGCAGTTACAAATACCAAGAGTCTCAGCCGTTATAGAATTGAAGGGTCACTAGGCCATGTTTGGCTAGAACCCAAAGATTCCCTTTTAGCTTATTTTAATAATCTTTTATTATAAGATATATATATATATATATATATATATATATATATATATATATTGTCACACTTTAATTTAATTAAACTTATTATATTAATAAGTCTAATTAAACTTATTAACAAAATTTATAATCTCAAATTAGACAATTATAATTATAATTTCATTTAATAAATCATTATTCCTCTAATTTAATTATTAAATTAAATTAAAATATTACTCGCATAATACAATACGCACTAAAACGCTTAATTAAATTATTCTACAATAATTTCCATCAAATGTTTATTCGATAAACATTTTAATCTACGAGATTCATAATCATACCACATTAACATGTTATATTTATATGTAGCACGTTACCTTCTCATTTTATTAAAATAATTATATTCTCATTAATTCCTTATTTTAATTAAATAAATCATTCACATTATTATGAAATTTAATTCACAATAATTTCTATTGTCCACAAAACATAACAATCAAATTATATTATTTTATAATATAATTTTCAACTTACTAATATTCAATAAATATCTTCTTCTTTTTCACAATTTCTTTCATTTCATTCAATGGTTTAATTAACTATTAAACCTCGTTTCCCAAATATACGAATATATAATTCTCTTTACATCAAATCATATTTTTCACAATATATATATCACATATATACACATACTCAAAAACTCAAAACGTCTCGTAATAAGAATTTTATTTATTAAATTCTTATTTAATAATTTCTAAAAATCTAGGTTGTCACAACTATCCACCTATACAATCCACATGTTAACACAATTTCCCATTTATCACATTCTCTCATGCTAAATTGACTAGACAATATCATCACATGGTCATCACCCAATGTAGACAAAACATAAGTACTATGCAATTTATCAAGCATATTATCTAAACAAAGAAAAGCGTATTGATACTTGTTTACCAATTCGAAATCGACGTACAAGCTCGACATTCTATCTTCCTTAGGTACTATGATCTCATAAATAGCACATGCACTAATGCTTTCTCTCACGATACCCGCTTTGATGAAGTTGGACTCCATCAACTCTCCAACCCGCCTTGGTAACTCCGTCGTCTCCTCGGAAATACTACAAGCTGACTAATATGAAATGATAGCTCGGGGTATGTCATCAACAACATGTACAAGAGACAAAACAGAATGAGATAAAGAAGAGTTAATCTTATTAGTATTCAAAAGCGTCGTCTTGTACGAATGTACAGTCATTGGCTTTTCAAAATACAACTCACTTTCCAACTCACTCTCCTCTTTTTTTTCACTCTTACTCTCCAATGTTTCTTTCTCTCGTTTATTTTTCTCTCGTGTATTTTCACTCTCTCTTTTCTTTTCATTCTCATCTCTCTCTAATTCTTTTTTCTCATTCTCAATCTTTTCATTTTCTTTTTCATTATCAATCTCTTGAACAATTTCTTTTTGTCGTTCACTTTCTTTCCCTTGATCATAATCTTTCCGTACAATCGCTAGATCTTCACGAACTTCATCATGTACACTAGAACCTAATAATTCTCCTTGGATGGCATACTCTATTCCATCTTCTTCCTTTCTCGGCTGATCTTGAACCTTTTGCTCCTTAGAGATGTCTTGTCGCCGCTTCAAATAACCATCCCTTATCTCATTATATGATCTCATGATGTCCTCAAATGATGTTGGTTCAATATACGCCCTAGGAGTTTCTCGTGGTTGTCTCCGATGTGAATCTCCTTAGAGATGTTCATTCCTCTTGCTAGGCTGTACGGGGGCATACCGCCTTCTCATCACGGTTTTCAACTCTTCCCATGTCTTGATCGGATGCTCTCCATATTTTCTCCTATCACGTTCAAATTGAGCCCACCATGTTGCTGCATGTCCTGAAAAATCTAGAACTGTAAGTTTGAACTTCTTTTGCTTGGAATATTCATGATAGCCAAACTCTCGTTCCTTCCTTTCCTCCCAACTCAAATAAGCTTCAGGATCGCGCCTACCTTGAACAGATCTCTTTTGCCACTCATAATTATTTTCATAATTATATCCATACATGATTGCTGCAAAACAAATGTTAGTACATAAAGAAAGATTTCCTCACACACTTCCTTACGTGTTTCGCTCAAACAGTATATCCCACAATTATGAAACGCTCGTGTATCACTCTATTGGCTTTTACCCTCAATTATTCTCATACCCATGCCTTTTACCACTCTAATTTCCTCTTATAGGTTCTTTTTGAATTCACCAAACAAATTTCACAATTTTCTACTCAATTCAATAAGAACTTATCACAAAATAAAATATAGCAAGTGTGACGTACGATAACCACCAAAATTTCACGATCACCAATTAAAATCCTCTTGAGTGAAATCCCAATATCCTCAAAATTCACAAATTCAAACAATAGAACCAAATGATAGCTTCCTCAATAATATCCCAATATTCACGAAACTTATGAAACCCAGGCAATTGTAACAATAATAATTTTCCTCAACAAAAGAAACCAAACGCAATAACTAATTTTTTTTTATACTTTTTTTTGCTCAACAATTCAAACACGTAAATAAAGATAAGTAACTAGCTAGAAAACGTAGCTTTGATACCAAATGATAGACTCCACGGCACGCTTGCGTGAGGTGGTTGTCGCCCGGATCGTTTCCAGCAAGTTATGAAGGTGGAACGCTCACAACACCTTAACCCTTCGCCTATATTGAGACGAGAACCTTGGTATAATTGCTTTGCGCTAGGAAGCTTGCGTTGAATGGACACCAACGACACCTAAACCCCGTGCTTATAATAAACAGGAACCTCGGTACAATCGACGATTGATGGTTTGGTAGAATGACACCACAAACAACTATGGTATGTTGAATGATAAGTCGATAATTGAATCTCAAGAAAAACTAAGAAAAATAATCTAGGAATTCTTAAAGAACCAAAAGATGAGAAGAATCTCATAATAATTTTATTAATCAAAAGTGTAGTCTTCTATTACATCAGCCTTGTATTCTATTTAAAAACTAATATATAGAAACCCTAATTCCATAAGGAATAAGAAACCTAATCCTTTAAGCTGAGGTTAAAGTTGCAGCCATTTGGGATTCTATTCGTCATCGTGGGAATACTGTTTCGTGGCACTCTATGGTTTGGCATAAAAGCCTGACTCCCAGACTGTCTTTTAACCTATGGTTGGCTTCTCATAATGGCCTTCGTACTATGGATAGGCTTTTAGGGTATGGTATTGATCTTATTGCCATTTGTGTCCTTTGTAAGGTTGAAATGGAAACTTTTAGCCATTTATTTTTAAATTGTAGCTACTCCTTCCAAATTCTATTTCAAGTTCTGAGGTTTTGTGGTTGGAAGGGTTTCAATAGGACTTGGTCTACCATTACTGCCTTTATTATTTCCTTCACTGGCTCTTGGGTTTACTGCTGTTGTTTATTATCTCTAGAAGGAGAGAAACGCTCGGTTACACTCAAAAAGATCCATTCCTGTTCGTGTTCTTATTAAGGACATTTTGCATATTTTAAAATGTAAACTTCACTCTTACAGGCAGTTTAATAAGGTTAAATCAAGACCGTGTTTTGGGCATCTCATTTTGTAACTTTGCCTGACCCGCTGCGGGTGTTTTTGGTTTGTTTGTGCTGCATCGTGCTGCTTTGTCCCCCTGCTGTTTGGCCTTTATTTGTGGTGGTGTTGTTGCTCCGGGTCTGTTTGGTGATGATCCGTTTTCCCATGTCTGCCTTGTGCCGCTAGGTTTTGCAGCTTTTGGTTTTGTTGCTGATTTGTTAGGCAGTTCTGGCTTTTGGTTTTATTGCTGCTTTGTTGGGCGTTTCTGCCAGTTCTTGTCATTCATTCTGTAACTGTTCTTTTTCTAAGTTTGGTTTGGGGATGCTCCTTTAGCTCCTTTGTGTTGTGGTTCTGTTTTGGCTGGGTTTGCTGCTTTATGCTGCTGCTGCGTTGTGCTGCGTGTGCAAGGTTGTGTTGCCTCTGTTGGACACTTGGGTGCTTTTGTTTCAGGAGGTTCTAGGCTGCAGGTTGGTTGCTGGGTTTGCTTCTAGTTCTACTGTTCGCACCTGCTAGGTGCATCCTTGGTGCCTGTCACTTTTTGCTTGGCTGTTTGGCTGGTCTCTTCTGCTGCTTGCTTGGGGTTGGGTTTATGTTGTGTCCTGTTGTTGCTGGATGGGTTTTGGTTTGGTCGGGCAGCTATTTTTCCTGCTGGTTGCTGGCTTCTTGGGATGGGTTGCCAGCTGCTTCTCTTGGATGCGGGTTGCTGCTGGTTTTGGTGCTGCTGTTCTGCAGCAGTTGTCCTTGCTTTGCTGCTCGCTGCTTTACGCTGTGGCTCCTTTTGTTGGTTGGTATGCTGATGCTGCTGGCCCTTTGCTGTGCAGCAGGGGTTTTGCTGGTGGTTTGTTGCTGCTGCTCGCCGCTGGTTTGTTGTTTGCTCTGGTTGTTGATGCTGGCTGGTTTGCTTTCTTCTTGGCGTGCAGCTGTTGTTGGTGTCTTGTGCTGCCTCTCGTTGCTGCTGGCACAGTTTTGGGTTGCTTGGGCTTTGGCCTAATGGTTTTCTTTATGCTCCTTGCTGCTATCTGGCTGCTGTAGTCTTGGTTTGGCTGTTGCTGGTGGGCAGCTGCTGCTGCACTATTGCTGCTGCTGGACAGTTGCTGCGGCTTTGTTTGTTATTGCTGCTCGTCTTCGCCTGTTGTTGGCTCGCAGCTAGGTTGATGTCTGGACTAATGTTTGTTGCAACTGGGATGCTGTTTTTGTTTGGTTCTCTCCTGCTGTTAATGGGCTGCTTCGCCTTTGCTTCTACTGAGCAGTCGCCAACAGTCGCTGCTGCTGATTTAGCCTTGTCTAGGCTGCTGCTGGTTTTGGTGGGTTTATGCTTGACTGGAGAGTGGCTGGATAGGCGGGGTGTTGGCTGGGTGCTGGGGTTGGCTGGTTACTATGTTGCGGGCTGCTTGCCTTTTTGTTTTTATTTTTCGTTGTGCTGTTGCAATATGCATATTTTTTTTTTTGTTAATGTGGAGTTTTCGACCTGCGGGTCGACTAATCTCCCCAGCCCGATACCAGAGCGGTTTGCTACCCAACTTGCGCCGGGGGTGGGTAACCGTGGCCACAATAGGCATATTTGTTTCTTAGCATGTTTTATCATGTTGATTAAATGTTTGTTTTGTTTGGGCTTCTGCCTTGTTATCTTTTATAGCCATGACATCTCAGGGCCTGTCCTTTGATGTCTATGCTTTAATCTGATTGCGGTTTCCCATTGTTTGTACATTCCTTCTTTTTTTATTATAGTTAATTTATCCAAAAAAAAAACAAAAAAAAGGAATAACAAAACAGTTGAAATCAAACCCTAAATCCTAAAAAGAATAGAAATACTAACTAACATGTAATTGTTCTCGCCGGGGCGAAGATGGACAGAGCCGAATGGGCCGCGACGGCTTCAAAGTTGGCTGGGGTGAAGATGACCAGAAAGGTTCTCGCCGTGGCGAGAAAATTGGCCTTGGCAAGCTCGCCGGGGCGAGCTTCCTATTCAGCAACCCAAACTTCTTACTTCGTGCAATCCAATCTCGTAATGCCTCGTGATGTCTTGTGATAGAACATAACCTCTGCAGCTTTCTTCGACATTCATAACGCCGTATGAACGCTAATCCTTCCATTAAATGACAATATCTTCATTAATGATTAGACGATACAAATGAACATAACGAACACGACCTTGAACGCTTGACTTGGCATTGATTTGGTCTTACTACATAGATCGTATCTAGCAATCCCAAATCACATGAATGACCCTCTCCTCGATGTTCATATAAATTGAGCTCCAATGTAAGCATCCTTGAGTAGATTTCTAGCCCAATTACTTGAATTCGTTTGTTTGAACCCTCGAAGCTTGAGTTGAGTCGATGACGCTTTGATGCGAGCCTGGTCAGGATCTCATCACTTGCATAGCTTAGGAATATGACGATCAAGGCAGAGCAGAATAGGGCAATGATCAGATAACCCATTGGGCAAAAACTGGACCTCAGAGGAAGAGAGGTTGTTGAACCAAGCAGCATTACCCATAGCTCTGTCTAGCTTCCTGGTAATAGAGGTGGGACCCTGACCATTCCACCAGGTGTGATGAGGACCAGTGGCTTTAATATCATCAATAGCAAGGTTAGTAGGCACAAGCTTTAAAATCATTCATGCCACTGTCCCACAGACCATCACCCCCGGAGTTTTCAGACAAGCATTTGATAGTATTAAAATCCCCCAAAAGACACCAATTAGAGGTAACTGCCGGAGCCATATTACAGAGATCAGACCATAGAGGACGACGCAAAACAGGGGTGTTGAAACCATAAATGAAAGAAAAAACAAGTTTTCAGAGCTAGTAAGAAGGCATGCATTATAGTTAATGAGTTGGGCAGATTTGAAAGTAACATTAACCTGCCAGATATTAGGGTCCCAACCAAGCCAGATACGGCCATTATCATGGAAGTCATAGTTGAACTCCCAGAGCTAGGAAGACTGCAGCCTACGAGAGATAACCCTTGCTTTAGAGGCTTTAACTCTCGTTTCAACAAACCCAACCAGAGAAATATTGTTATCAACCAGGAAGGCACGAACTTCAGCCTGCTTAGGCTTATCATTAAGACCTCTAATATTATATGAAGCGACTTTAATCATGGGAACAAAGGAAGAGGAAGCAGGGGGGAGGAGTGAGTGAGTGAGTCAGAGCTCTCAATGGTCCATAAAGCTAGACTTTGCAGGGTTAGCCCTGCCCAAAGTATTCCCAGCTTTTTCTTTCACTTTGGTGTTCTTGTTGAGGTATTTACAGTCCATTTCGTCAATAACATTAATGAATTTGTTTGGGAGCAATGGAGATTCATTATCAGATTTCCCAGGGGTGAGCAAGCAAGGGTCAATTCCAGGATCCGGAACATACAACTGAGGAGGGGCAGAGGGTGAAGCCTTGACTGGGGTAGAGGCTATGATTTGTGTATAATTAATTATGTTTTGACATATCCCTTAAAACCTTTAGGGTATAACAAAGGGTATGCTTGGGTATAATAAGTTATACATGGAGATAGGTGAATGATCAATAAAAAATCTACCACATCTAGTAAAAGATGTGAATGTCCTATGTGATTCGATAAATGACAACTCAGTAGTCCTTGGCCAAGGCGGAATGAAATTAGAAAGGAGTTTCTAATTTGCATTATTTAGAGTTGTGCATTTGGGAATCGAAATGCATACAATTAAATAAAATAAGACTTGACGGTATGATGAGGGCATCCTTGGGTCGGGAAGGAATGACAATCATAAAGCGGATCCTATGTGCATGCCAGATGGACCTGTGACAAGAGCTCGGGCTAAACGATTCAAGGAAGGTCTTCATGGGTTGATACAAGGCATGTGGAGCGAGGAGAGATCAAGTGTAGAGTTCAAGGAGCAGGATTCTAAGGCTTTGCATTTGGTCATGATGATACAAGCAAACACGCCAAGGTTGGGAACGATGGAAACAAGAGAAGACGGAAAATTACAACTTGTAGAGTTCTCGCCCCGGCGAGAACATCAAGGCCAAACTTCTCGCCCCAGCGAGAACCTCTCTGCCCATTTTCGCCCAGGCCTGAAATGATGCCGCCCCGGCGAAGACCTCTCTGGTCATTCTTGCCCCAGCGAGAACATCAAGGCAAACTTCTCGCCCCAGCGAGAACAGTCGGATTTGGTAGGCGCGTTTTTCGAGGCAGACGTGTTTTTGAAAATTTTATCAGATTTCTTTTCCTTAATTTTAGGGATTTCAGTATATTTTCATAATTCTATTATAATTAGGATATTTTAAGATAGGATTTTGATTCCAAGTCAATTGTTATTTCCTTTTTGGATTCTAGGGTTTCATAGTTAGTATAAATAAGTTTTATGCTTGTAATTCAAACACAATCAACAAATATTCTGAGTTTATTCATACTTGAGAGCTATTCTCTACTTTTGGTTCTTTGAAGGATTTCTAAGTAATTTTCTTAGTTTTTCTTTTGAGATTCATATTTAACTTATCATACAACAAACCATAGTTGTGTGTGGCGTTATTCTATCGCATCTTACAATCGTACGAAGATTATCGTTTTCCATCTAAACGAGTGTCTAAGTGTTGTTGGTGTTCCATCCTACGCGAATTCAATTGCTTGATCGAATATATCAAGATTCTCGTCTCCAAATTAGACGTTGGGTTAAGATTTCGAAAGAGTCTATCAATTTGCTTACTAGAAACGATCCGGGTGACGACCACCTCACGCAAGCGTGTCGTGGAGTCTATCATTTGGTATCAGAGCCGCGTTTTCTAGCTAAGTATTTATCTTTATTGTATCGTTGAATTTGTAAAAAAAAAAAGGGTATAGAAAATTTTATTTAAGTTATTCCAATTTGTTCATAGATTTCATCTTCAATTCCGTAATCGAGATTGTTGGTACTTATATTCATACCTACTATAGTTGTTTGTGATAAGTTATTTTGAATTGAATAGTAAAACCGAGGATTTTGCTAGGTAAATTCGAAAAGAACCTATTAGAGAGAATATTTAGAGGTAAAAGGCTTAGTTGTGAGATCATTCGAGGGAAAAAGCCTATTGAGTGACACACGAGCGGAAAATTGATCGAGTGAAACACGTAAGGGAGTGGTGAGGAAAATATTTTGCTACTAACCTCTATTTTGCAGGAAAAATGTCTAGTACCCAAAGATAAAGGTGTTATGGAAGATCCTCCAGCAAAGTTTGATCCAAAATTTGTGATGGAAGCTATGATGAAAGAATTCACTAGAAAGTTGGATATGGCGATGGAGTAAGTGAATGAGCGTTTCGACCAAATGAGTGCGTCCCAAGGACCCCAGTTTCAACATCCTCATGGGCACGTCATCACAGAAGAACGCATCAAAGAGAAGCTAGACAAGAGGAAAATTACTATGAAGGGGGATTAAGTAAAGAAGAGGACCGTGAATCTGACTTTATCCCTAGGAGGCGAGGAGCAAGGAGCAAGGGATAGAGGCGGTAGGGATAGAGAAGATGGCAATTTGGATAGCATCAAAATGAAGATTCCAGCTTTCCAAGGGAGGAGTGATCCTGAGGCATACCTAGAGTGGGAAAAGAAGATGGAGTGGGTTTTTGAATGTCACAACTATTCAGAACTCAAGAAAGTCAAACTTGCCGCTACGGAGTTTTCATCTTATGCAGTTACTTGGTAGGATCATCTGATGATCAGTTGGAGAAGGTGCAGAGAACGGCCAATTAAAACTTGGGATGAGATGAAGACGGTTATGAAAAAGAGATTTGTACCAGACTATTATCACCGTGAGTTAGTTCGGAGCCTACAAAGTCTGAAATAAGGCAGCCGGAGTGTAGATGACTATTACAAGGAGATGGAGATGTTGTTAGCTAGGGCAAACATCAATGAGGATAGCGAAGCAACAATGGCCAGATTTTTGGCGGGACTAAATTGGGAGATTTCAGATCTAATAGAACGACAACATTATGTGGTATTGGAGGATATGGTACACATGGCTATCAAGATTGAGAAGCAGCTTAAGAGGAGATGTAGCCAACGATCAATATCAAATTCGAGTTCATCATGGAAACCCAATATTGGCAAGCGAGAGGAGAAGCCAGCCGTGAGTAGACCCAAATTTGAGCCAAAACCGGAAACGACTAATAGATGAGTACAAGGTAAACCTGACCCTACTTCTTTTAGTCGTAATCGAGATATTAAATTTTTTAAATGTCAAGGTAGGGGACATATTGCGAATCAATGTCCGAATCAAAGAACAATGTTGTTTGCTTGACAACGGCGAGGTAGAGACCGAGGGGGAAGATAGTGATAGTGATTCTATGCCACCGCTAGAGGAAGCAGAGGATAGGGAAGTGGCAATATTTGGGGAAGTTTTGGTGACGAGAAGAGTGCTTAGTGCACAAGTGAAGGAGGAAAGCAGCGAGCAGCGTGAAAATTTATTTCATACTAGGTGCCTTGTGAATGAGAAAATTTGTTGTGTCGTGATAGATGGGGGTAGTTGCAAGAATGTGGCAAGTAGGGCTATGGTACAGAAATCGGGGCTTTCCATAACCAAACATCCTCAACCGTATCTATTGCAATGGCTCAATGATAGTAATGAGATTAAAGTGACTAAATAGGTGTTGGTGCCATTTACTATTGGGAAGTATGTGGATGAAATCTTGTGTGACGTAGTTCCAATGCAGGCGGGTCACATATTGTTTGGTCGACCGTGGCAATTTGATAGGCGAGTGAAGTATGATGGCTTCACCAATGAATATTCTTTTGTTCACAATAAGAGGAAGGTTACTTTATGTCCTATGTCACCACATCGGTGCATGAGGATCAAATTCATTTGCAGAAAGACCATGAAAAAAGAGAAGAGAGTGAGGAGAAGAAAAATCGAGAGGAAAAAAATATTGAGGAAAAAAATAAGAAAGAAAAAGAAAGAGGGAAAGGAAAAGATGATGAGAGAAAAACAAATATATATGCAAAAAAGAGTGACGTAAGGCGAGCTTTGGATTCTAAACAGCCGATGATTATACTTCGGTATAAGGAGGCGCTTTTGAATACTAACGCTAACGATTCTTCTTTACCTAGTGTTGTTTCATCTCTTTTGCAGGATTATAAGGATGTGTTTCCCGAGGAGCTTCCATAGGGATTACCACCAATTCGGGGAATTGAGCATCAGATTGATTTCACCCGGCGCTACCATTCCAAACCGTCCAGCCTATCGGAGTAATCCCGAGGAAACGAAGGAGTTACAAAGACAAGTTGGCGAACTAATGGAGAAAGGGTTCGTGAGGGAGAGCATGAGTCCTTGTGCAGTTCCAGTGATCTTAGTGCCAAAGAAGGATGGGAAATGGCGGATGTGCATCGATTGTCGAGCGGTAAATAACATTACGGTAAAATATCGACATCCCATTCCTCGATTAGATGACATGTTAGATGAATTGCATGGGTCTTGTATATTCTCAAAAATTGATTTAAAAAGTGTTACCATCAAATTAGAATGCAAGAGGGTGATGAATGGAAAACTGCTTTCAAAATAAAATATGGTCTTTATGAGTGGTTAGTGTTACCTTTTGGTCTAACTAATGCTCTTAGTACTTTCATGAGATTAATGAATCATGTTTTGCGACCATTCATTGGCAAATTTATGGTAGTTTATTTTGATGATATCTTGATATATAGCAAAAACTTGGGAGAGCATGCATTGCATTTGAAATCTGTTTTAGATGTTCTTAGAAAAGAAAAGTTATTTGCTAACATGGATAAGTGCACATTTTGTACGGATAGAGTTGTTTTTCTTGGATTTGTTGTGAGTTCACAGGGAGTTCAAGTGGATGAGGAGAAAATACGTGCAATCCGAGAATGGCCGAGTCCAACAAATGTGAGCCAAGTTCAAAGCTTTCATGGATTGGCTAGTTTTTACCGGCGGTTCGTGAGGAACTTCAGCGACATCACAGCACCCTTAACGGAAGTGATCAAGAAAAGTGTAGGGTTTAAATGGGGTGAAGAGCAGGAAAAAGTGTTTAAATTGATTAAAGATAAATTGACTAACGATCCTTTGCGTGTTTTGCCTAACTTTACTAAACCTTTGAAATTGAGTGTGATGCTTCAGGTTTAGGGATTGGAGCGGTGCTGATGCAGGAAGGGAAACCAGTAGCATATTTCAGTGAGAAGTTGAGTGGAGCCGCTTTGAACTATCCGACGTATGACAAGGAGTTGTATGCATTGGTTCGAGCGTTGGAGACGTGGCAACACTACCTTTGGCCTAAAGAGTTTGTGATTCACACTGATCATGAATCTTTAAAGTACTTGAAGGGACAGCATAAGTTAAACAAAAGACACGCAAGGTGGATGGAGTTCATTGAGACATTTCTATACGTCATCCAATACAAACAAGGTAAAGAGAATGTTGTTGTCGATGCTCTTTCAAGAAGGTACGTGTTAATGAATACTCTTGATACAAAATTGCTTGGGTTTGAACGAATTAAAGAGTTGTATGTTAATGACCTTGAATTTTGTGAAGAGTTTAAATCATGTGAAAAGAATGCTGTAGGTAAATACTTTAAAGTTGATGGTTTTCTGTTTCGAGAAAATAAGCTATGTATACCTGCATGTTCTTTGCGTGAGTTGTTGATTAGAGAGTCACATGGGGGAGGTCTAATGGGTCATTTTGGTGTTGAAAAGACTTTGTCTGTTTTGAAAGAACATTTTTATTGGCCTCATATGAAACGAGATGTGGAAAGAATTTGTGATAAGTGCATTACGCGTAAGCAGGCTAAGTCTCGTGTTCAACCTCATGGATTGTATACACCATTGCCTATATCTAGTGAACCTTGGACTGATTTGTCTATGGATTTTGTATTGGGTTTACCTAGGTCTAAGCGTGGTCATGATTCTATATTTGTGGTCGTGGATAGATTTTTCTAATATGGCACATTTTATTCCATGTCACAAAACTGATGATGCATCCCATATTGCTGATTTGTTCTTTAGAGAAATTGTGCGTTTGCATGGCATGCCTAGAACAATTGTTTCAGATAGAGATTCTAAATTTTTGAGTTATTTTTGGAAGACATTGTGGTGTAAGTTAGGTACTAAACTGTTATTTTCTAACCACAACACTTGGCGCAGTGGTGCAAGCCGCGTGGGAACGAACCGTAAACCCGGACGACTCAGGATCGACTCCCACTAGCAACATTTGAAGTGGCCACGGATCGCATTATTCAGGGTGACGCCATGTCTTAGGCGGAGCCTATGCGCAAAGCCTGGTCCGGGGTGGGGGATTAGTCCGACCCGTGGGTTGGGAAACCCACATTATCAAAAAAAAACTGTTATTTTCAACTACTTGTCATCCACAAACTGACGGTCAAACCGAGGTAGTAAATAGAACTTTATCTGCATTGTTAAGAGCTATTATTAAAAAGAACATTAAAGTTTGGGAAGAGTGTCTACCGCATGTTGAGTTTGCTTATAATAGATCTGTTCACTCTGCTACACAATTTTCACCATTTGAAATTGTATATGGTTTTAATCCGTTAACTCCATTGGATTTGTTACCATTACCTTTGTCTGAGTATTCTAACTTGGAAGGAAAGAGAAAGGCTAAATTTATTAAGCAGATACATGAGAAAGCGAGACTCAACATTGAAAGGAGAACGGAGCAATATGCAAAACAGACCAACAAGGGCCGACGTCAAGTGATTTTTGAACCGGGAGAATGGGTGTGGCTACATTTGCGGAAGGAAAGATTTCTAGCTCAAAGACGATCTAAATTGCTTCCAAGAGGAGATGGTCCATTTCAAGTTCTTGAGCGCATCAATGATAATGCCTACAAATTGGATTTGCCTGGTGAGTATAACGTTAGTGCAACCTTCAACGTTACTGATCTTAGTCCGTTTGATGTAGGTGACGATTTGAGGACAAATCTTTCTCAAGAGGAGAGGTATGATGAGGGCATCCTTGGGTCGGGAAGGAATGACAATCATAGAACGGATGTTATGTGCATGCCGGATGGACCTGTGACAAGAGCTCAGGCTAAACGATTCAAGGAAGGTCTTCATGGGTTGATACAAGGCATGTGGAGCGAGGAGAGATCAAGTGTAGAGTTCGAGGAGCGGGATTCTAAGGCTTTGCATTTGGTCATGATGATACAAGCAAACACGCCAAGGTTGGGAACGATGGAAACAAGAGAAGACGGAAAATTACAACTTGCAGAGTTCTCGCCCCGGCGAGAACATCAAGGCCAAACTTCTCGCCCCGGCGAAACCTCTCAGCCCATTTTTGCCCAGGCCTGAAATGATGTCGCCCCGGCGAAGACCTCTCTGGTCATTCTCGCCTCGGCGAGAACATCAAGGCAAACTTCTCGCCCCGGCGAGAACAGTCAGATTTGGTTGGCGCGTTTTTCGAGGCAGACGCGTTTTTGAAGATTTTATCAGATTTCTTTTCCTTAATTTTAGGGATTTCAGTATATTTTCATAATTCTATTGTAATTAGGATATTTTAAGATAGGATTTTGATTCCAAGTCAATTGTTATTTCCTTTTTGGATTCTAGGGTTTCATAGTTAGTATAAATAAGTTTTATGCTTGTAATTCAAACACAATCAACAAATATTTAGAGTTTATTCATACTTGAAAGCTATTCTCTACTTTTGGTTCTTTGACGGATTTCTAAGTAATTTTTTAGTTTTTCTTTTGAGATTCATATTTAACTTATCATACAACAAACCATAGTTGTGTGTGGCGTTATTCTATCGCATCTTACAATCGTACGAAGATTATCGTTTTCCATCTAAACGAGGGTCTAAGTGTTGTTGGTGTTCCATCCTACACGAATTCAATTGCTTGATCGAATATATCAAGATTCTCGTCTCCAAATTAGACGTTGGGTTAAGATTTCGAAAGAGTCCATCAATTTGCTTACTAGAACCGATTCGGGCGACGACCACCTCACGCAAGCGTGCCGTGGAGTCTATCACGGTAATTTCATGTCTTATATTTAATTGGGACATTGTATGATAGAAGGATTGAATTGTACGGTAACTATTCACTGAAAGGTTCTTTTGTGATTAATGTTGAAATCTATATTATTTGGAAAGTCGTTGATCGCTATGGGAGCTTACCCTTATTGTAGAATAAATATTATTTATTTAAATGAATTAAATAGTTTAATTTATTTATTTAAATAAGATTAGAATTGTTCTAATTGATTTATTCACAACCGGTTGACTATGGAGAACCTAAAAGGTCACACCGCAAAAGAAAAATATTTATTTAAGAAATAAATGACATAATCGTAATAATAAGTTAAGTGTATTTAATTTAATTATAGAATAAATTAAATAACTTAATATTTATTATTTAATATTTTGAAAATATTAAATATAAATTAATAAGAGGAGTCTTATTATTATTATTACTATTATTATTATTTTATTTTTTTATTTTTTTATTTTTATTTTTATTTTTTGCTAAAATTTATTATTATTTAATTCCTAAAAGGGTTTGGGAATTAATTAATAAAAGTACTCTCATAAATTCCTAATTGGATTAAGAGTTTAATTATAATAATAACCTAATCATAAATAGTTTAGGAGGGTTACCTATATCTATAAATAAGAGGAGTCTTGTTATGGATTAAGGTTACACACACTTCTATTAGAATTGTAGAGAGTACTTACAATTTTTATAGAGATAGAAACTAGGGTTTTGCCAACACCCATCTTCTTGAGTTCGTATTATTCCTTGGTGTCAACTCTATTCTATTCAAATCTCCCTCCATTCTGATCCTCATAATTCATCCTTGAGAAGCCAAGAATCTTCTTGCTCGGCTTCCTTATGGAGGGCTTTATCCTTGGAAGAATCTCTGCTGCAACAAAAATCCAGGGCTCTTTGGATCTCCCAAGCAGACAAAAATACAAAGTATTTTGCTAAAGTTATCAAAAGCAGATGGAATCACAACAAAATCATGTCAATCAATAATAACAATGGTGATTTGGTGGGAGGACCAGCCTTCTATTCAGCAAGTGGCTGTTGACTATTTCCAGAATCTCCTTGGCTACTATTTCAATGATTATCCTGGTCATTGAGGATCTAGCCACCTATATCACAAAGAACATCAATCCCTTGTAAGCTTCTGCTATGGAAGCCCCTATTCTTGATGCTGAAAATATTTTCTGTGCTCAAATCTATGAAGAAAAATAAGAGTCCTGGTCCTGATGGTTTCAATTGTTAATTTTTTTTCTTCATTGTTAGGATATTATTGGTGCTGATTTCTCTGCTGCTGTTCACCTACTTCTTCAATACATGTCATATGCCCAGCGGAATTAATGCTACAGCTATTGCGCTAATTCCTAAGACGGATAACCCAAGCTCCATGTCTGACTTTAGACCTATATCTTGTTGCAAACACTCTCTACAAATGTATTTCTAAACTTCTTGCAAACAGACTCAAGACGGTTCTTCCTTCTCTCATTGACAGAGCCCAATCTGCCTTCATTTCTGGTAGGAGTATCACTGACAACATTCTACTAGCCCAAGAGCTCTTAAGAAATTATCACAGGAACTCTGGGTCTGCTAGATGTGCTCTAAAAATTGACATCAGGAAGGCTTTTGACACAGTCAACTGGGATTTTCTCTTTGACTTGTTGGAGCTTCTTAAGTTCCCAACCAGATTTATTAATTGGATTCGAGGCTTGTATTACCACTGCCATGTTCTCAATTAAAATCAATGGGTCCCTTGCTGGCTACTTTAAAGGTGCTCGTGGGCTGAGGCAATGGGACCCACTTTCTCCCTAATTGTTTGTCCTGACCATGGAAGTTTTATCATTAATCCTTCATAAAGAAACTCTTCAATTTGATTTTAAGTTCCATTGGAGAGCCGAGGATTGTAATCTTACTCACATGTGCTTCGTTAATGATCTTCTGATTTTCTGCCATGGTAATTTGACTTCTGTGACAATTGTCCACTCTTGCATTCAGTCATTTTCCTTGTTCTCTGGCCTCATCCCTAATGCTTAAAAAAAGTTAGTGTTTCTTTTCGAATGTTGGGGATATTGATAAACAGGTTATTCTCGACTTACTTGGGTTTCATGTGGGCACCTTGCCAATCTGGTTCCTGGGTGTTCCTTTAATTTCCTCGAAGCTTTCTCATTCTGATTGCATGCCTCTTATCCAAAAGATAACTTCGCGGATTTCCTCCTGGACTGCACAGTTCCTTGCTTATTCTGGCCGATTGCAGCTGATCAAATCTGTGCTACTTTCTATCCAGTCATTTTGGTCAGCTCATTTTCTTCTCCCCAAATCCGTTCTAAGATCAATCCAATCTATCTTGACCAGATTTCTCCGGAAGGGGCCTTCTCTTGGGAAACATGGGGCTAAAGTCTCTTGGAAGGTAATTTCTTTGCCTTATTCTGAAGGTGGTCTGGGTATAAAAGACCTTGAGACTGGAACAAGGCTCTCATTATCCAACACTTACTCAAGGTTATCCAATTTAAACCTTCTTCACTCTGGGCTTCTTGGATTCAGGCCTCGGTTCTCAAAAGAAATAATTTTTGGCATATAGATATTCCTACAGAGTGCTCTTGGATCTGGCACAAAGTTCTTAATCTTCGATCCCTTGCTCGACATTTTCTCTCTTATCGTGTATGTAGGGGGAACCATTTTAGCCTTTGGTATGATCCTTGGCTGAATGGCCAACCTCTATCTCCGAATGCTTACTTGTTGTCCAACTCGGGGATCCCAAAAACTGCTCTTCTTTCTAGCATTATTTCCCACTCAAATTGGGTTTTACCCCAGAGTAACCATCATGATGTTGTCCAATTTCGAAATCTTTTTACAACTGCCCCATCTCCATCTGCCAATGATGACTCTATAACTTGGGATTCTATCGATATTCGGCACTTGAAAGCTAACAAAATTTGGGATTCCATCCGTCGCCGAGGTGCTACTGTCTCTTGGGCAAATATCTCTTGGCACAAGCACTATGTACCTCGGTACTCTTTCTTTCTTTGGCTTGCATTGCACAAAAGATTCCCAACAAATGATGCTTTCATGTCTTACTCTAATTATATCCCGTTGAGGTGCCCCTTGTGTAATACTGCAAATGAAACATTTAACCACCTCTTTTTTAACTGTCCTTACTCAAGTGGTGTGATTACTAATGTCTTGGCATTGGGAAACTGGCCCAATATTCCAATAAATTGGGATAATTTGATAGCATATATTCAGCAGTTCCAAGGGAAGAAAATGCACTCTGAAATTTTAAAACTCATCCTTGCCACCTCCCTTTATAAAATTTGGGGATCTCGAAATTCTAAACTACATGATGGGAATATGTTGCCGCCTCATGCATTGACTAAGGAAATCATCAATTTGATTAAAGCTCGGCTCTCCAGCTCAAAGAAGTTTCAACAGGCTGTTCAAAAATGTCATACCTTTCATAACTGGTTGTAATTTGATTGTAATTGATTGTTTGTATTTGGTATGCCCCTTTGCCATTGTATTTATGGTTTCTAATACACAAACAAATTTAGCAAAAAAAAAAAATTACATAAATAAAGCGGAAGCGCGATAAAATCAGATTTTAAAATTTTATACAAACCAACTTTCTTTATGCACAATTATTAATTAAACGAAAGAGGTGAAGAATAAGAATTATACCCTTGTAATATTCTTTTTTTTTTGATAATGTGGAGTTTCCGGGTCGCAACCCGACTAATCTCCCCAGCCCGAGCCCAGGCGATCTGCTTCCCAGCTTGCGCTTAAGGGGGGTCCGTGGCCATAGCGGAGCATTATTAGTACCCTTGTAGAATTCTAGCTTCCTCAGGTACAAGTTCAACTCTAATTCCTTCGCGTTCTCCTTGAATTTTACCGATTAAATTCTTTCCTTTGATCAACGTTAGCCACCCAAGTGTTTGGCCTCTAGAGGTGATCCACCAAGGAATAATACTTGTTCAAGAAGATGAGTGTTGGCAAAACCCTAATTTCTATCTCTATAGAAATTATAAGTACTCTCCACTATTCTAATGGAAGTATGATGAGGACATCCCTAGCTCGGGAGTGATTGACACCCATACATCAGATTCGGTGCGCTTCCCGGTTGGACCCGTAATAAGAGCTCGGGCTAAACGCTTCAAGGAGGGACTCAATGGGTTGATTCAAATAATTTGGAATGAGGTTGGAATGACTTCAAAATCGAGTATGACAGATTCCAAGTTCGTGAATTTGTTACAAATGGATGAGCCAATTTAGGAGCTAAATTTCAAGCCAATTGCTGAATATTCTGCATCAGCCAATTTAGAAGCTAAATTCCAAGCCAATTGTGTTACAAATGGATGAGCCAATTTAGGAGTTAAATTCCAAGCCAATTGCTGAATATTCTGCATCAGCCAAATCATAAGCTAAATTCCAAGCCATTTGCTGAATATTCTACAACACATTTTTGGCATGTGATTCCCTCATGTTTCAGCACTTTCTTTTTTTTCAGCACTTTCCAGCAGATTTCTATGTTACCTTGTAATAAAATTAATCCTAGATGGGATTTAACTCTAAGTTAATTGCTATTTCCTTGTTCAGATTTAGGGTTTCATAGCCACCACCATAGCCTCCATATATAAGTCTTATGATTATAATGGAGGCAGCAACATTTTCATATATTCAGATTTTATCAAACTCTTTGAGTTATTCTCTACTATTGATTCTTTGAAGGATTCCTAAGTATTTCCTTAGTTTTCTTTGAGAATTCAGCTTGACTTATCACACAACATTCCATAGTTGTGTGTGGCGTCCTCTACCACATCAAGCGTCGATTGTACCAAGATTACCGCTTACATATAAGCGAGGGGTCAAGGTGTCATTGGTGTTCATCTGACGCAGATTTTCAAACGTGAGCAATTGTACCAAGATTACCGTCTTCATATAGGCGAGGGGTTGAGGTGTTGCAAGCAATCCACCATTCAATTTTTACTAGAAAACGATTTGGGCGACGACCACCTCACGCAAGTGTGCCGTGGAGTCTATCATTTGGTATCAAAGCTATGTTCTCTAGCAAAATCTATCCTTAATTTTCGGATCTGAGTTATTCTCTAAAAAAAAAAAGTGGCGAAAATTCTGCATTATTTCTAACTATTGTTATCACTATATCCAGCAGCGATTAGCTCTTAAATTCATTGTCAATTCCTTAATCGTGATGTTGGTATTTGGAGGTTCACGCCTATTGTAATTGTTTGTTTTGAGGGATTCATTTGATTGTAATTGTTTGTGATAAGTTATTTCATTGAACTGAATTGGAAACTTTGATAGTATTTAGTGAATTCAAACAGAATCTGTTTAGAGAATATTGTGAGGTAAAAGGCAAAGTGTGAGTATAAATTGAGGGTAAAAGCCTATTGAGTGCAAACACGAGCGGTACCTTAATTTGAGAGAAACACGTAAGGGGAGTGGTGAGGAAATTGTTTTCTACTAATCTTTATTGTGCAGGAAATTATGTCTCATTCAAAGGATAAAACTGTTCTTGAAGAGCCAACATCTAATTTTGATCCAAAATTATGATGGAGGCTATGATGAAAGAATTTTCTAGACAATTGGGAATAGCAATGGGACAAGTACACGAACGCATTGATCAATTAAGTGATACCTGAGGAGAATCCTCTCAAAACCCTATTGGTGGGAGACCAAAGGGCAGGACTAAGCAAAAGGAAATTAGAACAGAGGAGACTTACTTTGATGTTGAACTTAGCGAGGAGGAAGAACGTGAGGCTGATTCCATACATCGGAGACAAGGGGGTGCTAGAGAATGAGGAGGTCGAGATAGAGAGGATAACAACTTGGATAGCATTAGAATGAAAATTCCAGCTTTTAAAGGAAGGAGTGATCCTGAGGCTTACAACGAATGGGAACGAAAAATGGAGTGGGTATTTGATTGTCATAGCTACTCGGAGCTTAAGAAAGTTAAGCTTGCTGCCACCGAATTTTCAGAATATGCAGTTACTTGGTGGGATCAATTAATGACCAATCGAAGGAGGTGTGGAGAAAGACCGATTGTGACTTGGGGAGGAATGAAAGCAGCAATGAGAAAGCGATTTGTGCCGAGCCATTATCATCGGGATTTGTTTCGTAATCTGCAGAATTTGAAGCAAGGAAGTAAAAGTATAGAGGATTACTTCGAGGAGATGGAAATGTTGATGGCTAGGGCTAACATTGTTAAGGATAATGAGGCTACAATGGCTCGATTTTCAGCGGGGTTAAATTGGGACATTGCTGATTTGGTGGAACGACAACATTATGTGGAGTTGGAAGATATGGTACACATGGCTATCAAAATTGAGAAGCAACTTAAGAGGAGAGGTGGCCAACGATCAAATTCTGCTACAACTTCATCGTGGAAACCTAATGTTGTAAGGCAAGAGGAGAGACCAGCGATGAACAAGCCTAAAGTGGAGTTTAAACCAGAAACGACTAATCGTGGAACACAAGGTAAAATTAGGTGCTTTTGAGCTTGATAATTTGTAAATCCTAAGTCATTTCGGTTGGTTTTATGTGTTTTTATCTTATTGTCATGTAATGTAGTTTTATATTGGTTTTATATGTTTTTGTATGCTTTTATATGTTTTTCATGTTGTTTTGTAGGAATGGAAATAAAAGCTCCTTGGAATCAATACCCATAACTTGCTTTTCGGTACTGTAGCTGTTTGTTTCCCAATTTCACCCATGATCCAATCCGAATCTCTCAAAACTCAAAGAACGAAAGTTGTAGATATTAATCTCAGCTTTCGGAAGCATCTGGAATCATCTAATTTGAAGTTCGTATGAGAGAGTTATGGCTATTTTACCATCGGATTTGGCATGTATTTTACACAGCAGTTACTTCGGACTCAATTTGAGCCTTTCTCCGGACATTTTCTCGTCAAGCTCCAGTTATGAAAGTTGTAGAGCTATTTCTTAGCTTTCCATAGCCTATTTACACGCCAAAATCTGAGTTCGGACGAAGAAGTTATGGCCATTTTCCATCAGAGGTCAAAGTTGAGTCGGGATACAGCGGTTTTGGTGCGGGCGCGCGGGATTGGGTGCGGGCGCACGGCGCCTGGCACCAGGTAGCCAGCGCGCGCGCGCGGCGTGGGCGTGCCATGGGCGTGTGGCATGGCCAAGAGGCGGCGTGCGGGCGCATCTGGGCGTGCTGAGTGCGATCTTTTGAGCTCCTAGTGCGATTCCAGCTCACTTTTGACCCAAAATCTGATGTTTGGCTAGGGTTTTTCATGGAGGCACTATATAATATCTCATTGGTGCTTCATATTTCATAACTAGGGATTGGGAGGCTAGACTAAAACATCAAAATAGAGAGCAAAAGTGCTGCAATACAAGGAAAACTCAGCAAAAGCCAAAGAACCAAGAAGGAAAGGCTGTCAAAGAGATATTTAGACCTTGGGAGGCTACACATACTTCATCAAGAAGAGCTTGGGGGCTGCAATTCAAGGAAATTTCCAGCAACAAGCTATGGAGCAAAAAGAGAAAAGAATGCCAAAGGAAGAGGAAAAGCTAGAGATTGTCATCAACCAAGCAAACAACATATGAATATCTTCTAAATGGGTTTTATCATCTCTTTCTTTCCTTTGAATTTGTAGTTCTAATTTATGATGAACACCATGTGTTTGATGTTTTTGCTTAGCTACCATGAACTAGACCTTAATTTCTAAGATTTCAATGGAATCCAACACATAGTTCGAATTGATTTCTCTCTCTTTGTTATTAATTACTTATTTGTGAATTGTATGTCATAATTTATGCTTCATATATTAATTGCCTAGCTAGTAATTACCGTGGGAACCTATATGAACTTGACGAACGGATTATAGTGTTTAGACCTTGTTATGATATCATGCGAAAGTTAAAGATTGTTGTGGGTTATTAATTGAGATTTAGTGACATGTGTCTTGTTGATTATCCTCAATGATAGGTAACTTGATAGTATTTAGGATAGATATATACCTAGATACCGTGTGCAACCAATGGAGAATCTATTCTTAATGACTTCCTATGTGAAAGTTGGTAATTGAAAGGACGTTTAATGAGATTTAGTGACACGTGTCTTGTTATTGTTCTTGAAATTAGTCTCTTGATAGTGTGTAGGATAGACATATACCTACATGCCGCATTAGGAAGATTCGAATTTGACCATCGACAGAGGCTTATAAGTAGCTTTGATTTCTCGGTTGACATTTCTATGTTGCTAATTAGTTCAAATGAGAGAGTTAGGATATTCAAATGAAGTGTTGGGGGAAATTGCAATCTTAGACTTAGTAATATTAGATTTCATTATCTTTTACTTGATTATTATTATCTTAGTCACTACCAACAACAAAAACATCAAATCATCATTTGTCTAATTAAAATCGAGACGATATATAGTTGGTACTTGGGATACACTAGAACAATTCCCTGTGGGTTCGACAACTCTCTTATCATTATATTACTTGTTGACCGCGTATACTTGCGCGTATTTTTCTGTTGTGAAATCGACCAACAAGTTTTTGGCGCCGTTGCCGGGGAATTGTTCTTCTAGTGTCTTTCCGATATTAATAACAATCGAATTGGTTTTAATTTAGACTTGTAAATAATTTGCTTATTATTTATTTTGTTTTGTTTTGATTTTGTTTTCAGTTAATGGATGAGCATAACTATCAATGGGATTATGAAGGGACGACGCAACCAAGTTCGTCAAAACTTCTTGAGCAATTGCAAGAACAAGTTGCAACGCTTTCAAGGGCTGTTGACACTCTTAAAGGCCAGTCCACTCAAAATGCCTACAGTTAGAATCAAGCTGACTACTACCCAAACTACTATCAACCGGGTTGGCAAGATCATCCAAGCTTTTCTTGGGACAACAGTCAAGATCAATGCTTTGATCCAAGTCTCTCATACCATTCAGAATTTTCATTCCAACCTCCATCATACCATGAGGATACATCTAATGTGGAGGAGATTCTTCCCTTGTTCATTGAGAAACAAGAATTGTTACGAAACCTCGAGAACCAAATGGCACAACTTATCGAGGCAGTGCTTATTCACCCGCAAAACACCTTACCTTGTATTACACAGATTAACCCTATAGAGGAAGGTGAAGAGAAATGTACGGTGAATTCGCATAGTTGTGACAAAGCGGAAAGAAGGAGGGAGGAGCTCATAGCTCATATCTCTCAAAATGAGGTTAGATTGGCAAATATACAAGCGTCAGTGCAGAGCATCATGAACTATGTTGCCAATTCTTACATTATTCACCCACAAAGCACCTTACCTAGCGATATAGAGATCAACCCCATAGAGGAAGGTGAAGAGGAGTGCTTGGTGGATGATCAAGGAAATGGCGCGGAGTCGCACGAAGTTATTAGTGAAAATTTTGAGAGTGAACATCCTATTATGGATGATAATTCTGAGGTTGATGAGACGAGGAGCATGAATGGGGATCATGGAAAGGAAATTGAAGACCAAGAAGTCACATTCGAGGTTTTCATACCCATCAAACACCCATTGGTTCATGAAGAAGATCTTCATGTCGATCTTGACACAAATGCAATAATTGATGATGCGGATGAGGAAAGCTTCTTCTTGCCATCGGTTGAAACGAAGTTTGAAGGTCACCAACCAGGCATGCATGCCATGCAAATCAAAGAAAGAACAACGAGGCGGCATGCAATGGTTAATTTTGCGATTGAGCCGGATTGATGGGAAATAAAGGAGTCGGGCTAACGACTTTAAACCAAGCGCTTCTTGGGAGGCAACCCAAGTTTACTGTTTTGTTTTTATTTTTGTTTGATTGCATTTTCGTGGTTTAATTGCATTTTAATTTCTTTAGTCATTTGCTTTCAGGTACGCTCCCAACTTAGAAGTATTGAAAGATGATATCAATGGCGCTTGACACGGTTTCAGGGAAGTCTTCTATTTTAATTTTTCCTATATCAGACATTGAGGACAATGTCAAGTTTAAGTTTGGGGGTAGTAGTACTTCGTATTTGTGTGTTTTTAATTTAGTTTTTTATATGATTTAAGTTATGTGTTTTTGTTCAAAAAAAAAATTCATTTATTTTTAGGATGTGTCCCTTGAGCATTGTTTTAATTTGATTTGAACCATAATCCATGGTCTATGATAATGGCTTGTTTGAAGAGAATCTAACTCATGAGACGTAGACAATTGTTGCTTAATCTTTGTGCTTATCGTTCATTGGTTATTATTTTGCTTATGCGTCCTTTCACTTTTATGCACTTACCCATGAGTATTAAACTAGTTGTATGCTTAGTGAAGGCTTTTATAACCGAATGCTTGTGGGAAATATCTATAAAACTCTAGAACTCGTTTAAACATCACTCGAAGCAAGGTGTCTAAATTTGTTATGCTTGAATTGATGGTCATGTGGTGAGTTGAGATGGAGCGTAAAACGCACTCACTCATGGACACATGCGTAGGAGAGATAGAGCGTAAAACGCACTCTCTTATAATTTGGATTAAAGAAAGAAAATTGTTGTATTGCAAATCTTGCAGGGGGTTGAGGTTGAGCGTAAAATGCACTTGCCCATATGAGCGTGCTTAAGGATTGAGATGGAGCATAAAATGCACTCATCTAGAGCCCTTGGTTCTCAAAATTTTTGGAATTGTGATTTGTACACCTTAGTATTGAGTGATGTGTTAAGCATGTTGTTTTGGGGTTTATTTTGATTATTTCATAAGGTAATGTGGTTGCATAGTTTCATTCGAGCTTGATTGGTTTAGTGTTATTGGGTACTCACACACACACACGGAAGGGGCCTTAAGCAAAGTGTGACTAGCTAATTGAAATTTTAGACTTGCAACGTTTTGTTTGTTCTCTTGAGTTCCATGTGTTGATGCCTTTGAGACCATTGGTGGATTATTAATTCATTGCTCAAGTTATGTTGTATTTGAAGTGTTTGAAGTATGTAGTTTAGGTTTATTTTGCTTGAGGACAAGCAAAGATTTAAGTTTGGGGGTATTTGATGAGTGTGTTTTATATACACAAATTAGGTGCTTTTGAGCTTGATAATTTGTAAATCCTAAGTCATTTCGGTTGGTTTTATGTGTTTTTATCTTATTGTCATGTAATGTAGTTTTATATTGGTTTTATATGTTTTTGTATGCTTTTATATGTTTTTTCATGTTGTTTTGTAGGAATGGAAATAAAAGCTCCTTGGAATCAATACCCATAACTTGCTTTTCGGTACTGTAGCTGTTTGTTTCCCAATTTCACCCATGATCCAATCCAAATCTCTCAAAACTCAAAGAATGAAAGTTGTAGATATTAATCTCAGCTTTCGGGAGCATCCAGAATCATCTAATTTGAAGTTCGTATGAGAGAGTTATGGCTATTTTACCATCGGATTTGGCATGTATTTTACACAGCAGTTTCTTCGGACTCAATTTGAGCCTTTCTCCGGACATTTTCTTGTCCATCTCCAGTTATGAAAGTTGTAGAGCTCTTTCTTAGCTTTCCATTGCCTATTTACACGCCAAAATCCGAGTTCGGACGAAGAAGTTATGGCCATTTTCCATCAGAGGTCAAAGTTGAGTCGGGATACAGCGGTTTTGGTGCGGGCGCGCGGGATTGGGTGCGGGCGCACGGCGCCTGGCACCAGGCAGCCAGCGCGGCGTGGGCGTGCCATGGGCGTGTGGCATGGCCAGGAGGCGGCGTGCGGGCGCATCTGGGCGTGTTGAGTGCGATCTTTTGAGCTCCTAGTGCGATTCCAGCTCACTTTTGACCCAAAATCTGATGTTTGGCTAGGGTTTTTCATGGAGACACTATATAATATCTCATTGGGGCTTTATATTTCATAACTAGGGATTGGGAGGCTAGACTAAAACATCAAAATAGAGAGCAAAAGTGCTGCAACACAAGGAAAACTCAGCAAAAGCCAAAGAACCAAGAAGGAAAGGCTGTCAAAGAGATATTTAGACCTTGGGAGGCTACACATACTTCATCAAGAAGAGCTTGGGGGGCTGCAATTCAAGGAAATTTCCAGCAACAAGCTATGGAGCAAAAAGAGGAAAAGAATGCCCAAAGGAAGAGGAAAAGCTAGAGATTGTCATCAACCAAGCAAACAACATATGAATATCTTCTAAATGGGTTTTATCATCTCTTTCTTTCTTTTGAATTTGTAATTCTAATTTATGATGAACACCATGTGTTTGATGTTTTGCTTAGCTACCATGAACTAGACCTTAATTTCTAAGATTTCAATGGAATCCAACACATAGTTCGAATTGATTTCTCTCTCTTTGTTATTAATTACTTATTTGTGAATTGTATGTCATAATTTATGCTTCATATATTAATTGCCTAGCTAGTAATTACCGTGGGAACCTATATGAACTTGACGAACGGATTATAGTGTTTAGACCTTGTTATGATATCATGCGAAAGTTAAAGATTGTTGTGGGTTATTAATTGAGATTTAGTGACATGTGTCTTGTTGATTATCCTCAATGATAGGTAACTTGATAGTATTTAGGATAGATATATACCTAGATACCGTGTGCAACCAATGGAGAATCTATTCTTAATGACTTCCTATGTGAAAGTTGGTAATTGAAAGGACGTTTAATGAGATTTAGTGACACGTGTCTTGTTATTGTTCTTGAAATTAGTCTCTTGATAGTGTGTAGGATAGACATATACCTACATGCCGCATTAGGAAGATTCGAATTTGACCATCGACAGAGGCTTATAAGTAGCTTTGATTTCTCGGTTGACATTTCTATGTTGCTAATTAGTTCAAATGAGAGAGTTAGGATATTCAAATGAAGTGTTGGGGGAAATTGCAATCTTAGACTATAGTAATATTAGATTTCATTATCTTATTACTTGATTATTATTATCTTAGTCACTACCAACAACAAAAACATCAAATCATCATTTGTCTAATTAAAATCGAGACGATATATAGTTGGTACTTGGGATACACTAGAACAATTCCCTGTGGGTTCGACAACTCTCTTATCATTATATTACTTGTTGACCGCGTATACTTGCGCGTATTTTTCTGTTGTGAAATCGACCAACAGTGGCCAACGATCAAATTCTACTACAACTTCATCGTGGAAACCTAATATTGTAAGGCGAGAGGAGAGACCAGCGATGAACCAGCCTAAAGTGGAGTTTAAACCAGAAACGACTAATCGTGGAACACAAGGTAAAATTGAAAAACCTTCTTTTTGTCGTAATCGTGATATTGTATGTTTTAAATGCAAGGCAGGGGACATATTTCAAATCAATGTCCAAATCAAAAAACTATGTTGTTACTTGATAATGGAGAGGTGGAAACTGAGGGAGAAGATAGTGACACAGATTCTATGCCACCATTAGAGGAGGTAGATGATAGGGAGGTTGCTATACATGGTGAGATTTTAGTCACAAGGAGAGCACTTAGTACACATGTGAAAGAAGAAAGTAGTGAGTAACGGGAAAATTTGTTTCATACTCGTTGCATGGTGAACGAGAAGATTTGTTGTGTTGTGATAGATGGAGGGAGTTGTACTAACGTGGCAAGTACTACCATGGTGGATAAATTGGGGCTGACTACATCCAAGCATCCACGACCATATCTTTTACAATGGCTTAATGACAGTGCTGATATAAAGGTGACCAAACAGGTGTTGGTTCCATTTTCTATTGGTCGATATGTTGATGAGATATTGTGTGATGTGATTCCTATGCAACTGGGACACTTGTTACTTGGTAGGCCATGGCAGTTCGATAGAAAGGTTAAACATGATGGTTTTACTAATGAATATTCCTTTGCACACAATAAAAGGAAAGTTACTTTGTGTCCTATGTCACCACAACAAGTGCATGAGGATCAAATTCATTTGCAAAGAGATGTCCCAAAAAAAGATAGCGAAGAAAAGAAAAATTCAGAGGGGAAAAACAAGAGAGAACAAGAAAGAGAGAAAAGAAAGGATGTTGAGAGAAAAACAAATATTTATGCAAAAGGAGTGATGTGAGGAGAGCTTTGGTTTCTAAAGGGCCGATGATTATACTTCGGTATAAGGAGGCCTTTTTAACTACTAACGCTAACGATTCAGTTTTGCCTAGTGTTATTTCATCTCTATTGCAAGATTATGCGGACGTATTTCCCGAGGAATTACCACAAGGATTACCACCAATTCGGGGAATTGAACATCAAATTGTCCCTGGCGCAACCATTCCAAACCAACCAGCATACCGAAGCAATCCCAAGGAGACAAAGGAATTGCAAAGGCAAGTTGACGAACTAATGGACAAGGGGTTTGTGAGGGAAAGCATGAGTCCATGTGCGGTTCCAGTTATTTTAGTGCCTAAAAAGGATGGGAGGTGGCGTATGTGCATTGATTGTCGAGCGGTAAATAACATCACGGTAAAATATCGACATCCCATTCCTAGGTTAGATGATATGTTAGATGAATTGCATGGATCTTGTATGTTTTCTAAAATTGATTTAAAGAGTGGTTATCATCAGATTAGAATGCATGAGGGAGATGAATGGAAAACTACTTTTAAAACAAAATATGGGTTATATGAGTGGTTAGTCTTACCTTTTGGTTTAACTAATGCTCCTAGCACGTTCATGAGATTAATGAACCATGTTTTGCGTCCATTAATTGGGAAATTTATTGTGGTATATTTTGATGATATTCTAATCTATAGCAAAAACATGGGTGAGCATACGTTGCATTTAAAATCTGTTTTAGATGTGCTTAGAGAAGAAAAGTTATTTGCTAACATGGAAAAGTGCACATTTTGTACGGATCGAGTTGTGTTCCTTGGTTTTGTTGTTAGTACGCAGGGAGTACAGGTTGATGAGGAGAAAATACGTGCTATTCGAGAATGGCCGAGTCCTACGAATGTAAGTCAAGTGCATAGTTTTCATGGGCTAGCAAGTTTTTACCGTCGATTCGTGAGGAACTTCAGTGATATCACAACACCGATAACGGAAGTGATCAAGAAGAGTGTGGGGTTTAAGTGGGGTGATGAACAAGAAAAGGCATTCCAGCTGATTAAAGACAAATTGACTAATGCACCTTTACTTGTTTTACCTGATTTTACTAAAACTTTTGAAATTGAGTGTGATGCTTCAGGGTTAGGAATTGGAGCTGTGCTGATGCAAGAAAGGAAGCCAGTAGCGTACTTTAGTGAAAAGTTGAACGGGGCAGCCTTGAACTATCCTACTTATGACAAGGAGTTATACGCTTTGGTTCGAGCATTGGAGACATGGCAACACTACCTTTGGCCTAAGGAGTTTGTGATACACACAGATCATGAATCATTGAAGTACTTGAAAGGCCAACACAAATTGAACAAGAGGCATGCGCGATGGATGGAATTTATCGAAACATTTCCATATGTCATTCGATATAAAAAAGGTAAAGAGAATGTCGTTGCTGATGCATTGTCTCGAAGGTATGTGTTATTGTCTACTCTTGATACAAAATTGCTTGGATTTGAGAGAATTAAGGAAATATATATTGATGACCCTGATTTTTGTGAGGAGTTCAAATCTTGTGAAAAGAATGCTGTAGGTAAATACTTTAAAATTGATGAATTCTTGTTTCGAGAAAATAGATTGTGTATACCTGCATGTTCTTTACGTGAGTTGTTGGTTAGAGAATCACATGGGGGCGGTTTGATGGGTCACTTCGGTGTTGAAAAGACCTTATCTGTTTTAAAAGAATATTTTTATTGGCCTCACATAAAGCGAGATGTAGAAAGAATTTGTGATAGATGCATTACTTGTCGTCAAGCTAAGTCTCGTGTTCAACCGCATGGATTGTATACACCATTGCCTATATCTAGTGGACCTTTGATTGATTTATCTATGGACTTTGTGTTAGGTTTACCTAGGTCTAAGCGTGGTCATGATTCTGTATTTGTGGTCGTGGATAGGTTTTCAAAGATGGCACATTTTATTCCATGTCACAAGACTGATGATGCATCCCATGTTGCTGATTTATTCTTTAAAGAAATTGTGCGTTTAAATGGCATGCCTAAAACGATTGTTTCTGATAGAGATACTAAGTTTCTTGAGTTATTTTTGGAAGACATTGTGGTGTAAATTGGGCACTAAACTTCTATTTTCAACTACTTGTCACCCACAATCTGATGGCCAAACTGAAGTAGTAAATAGGATTTTATCGGCGTTGTTACGTGCTATCATTAAAAAGAATATTAAGCATTGGGAGGAGTCTTTACCACATGTTGAGTTTGCATATAATAGATCTGTTCATTCTGCTACTAAGTTCTCACCTTTTGAGATTGTATATGGTTTTAATCCTTTAACACCGTTGGATTTATCACCATTACCTGTTTCTGAATTTACTAACATGGATGGAAAGAAAAAGGCTGAATTTGTTAAGCAGATACATGAGAAGGCGAGACTCAACATTGAAAGGAGGACGGAGCAATATGCTAAACAAGCCAATAAGGGTCGACGTCGAGTTGTCTTTGAAGTAGGAGATTGGGTATGGTTACACATGCGAAAAGAGAGATTCCCAGCTCAAAGACACTCAAAGCTGCTTCCAAGAGGAGATGGGTCGTTTCAAGTTCTTGAGCGCATTAACGACAATGCCTACAAACTAGATTTACCTGGTGAATATAATGTTAGTGCCACATTCAATATCACTGATCTAAGTCCGTTTGATGTTGGCGACGATTTGAGGTCAAATCTTTCTCAAGAGGAGGGGAATGACGAGGACATCCCTAGCTCGGGAGTGATTGACACCCATACATCAGATTCGGTGCGCTTCCCGGTTGGACCCGTAACAAGAGCTCGGGCTAAACGCTTCAAGGAGGGACTCAATGGGTTGATTTCAAATAATTTGGAACGAGGTTGGAATGACTTCAAAATCGAGTATGACAGATTCCAAGTTCGTGAATTTGTTACAAATGGATAAGCCAATTTAGGAGCTAAATTTCAAGCCAATTGCTGAATATTCTGCATCAGCCAATTTAGAAGCTAAATTCCAAGCCAATTGTGTTACAAATGGATGAGCCAATTTAGGAGTTAAATTCCAAGCCAATTGCTGAATATTCTGCATCAGCCAAAATCATAAGCTAAATTCCAAGCCATTTGCTGAATATTCTGCAACACATTTTTGGCATGTGATTTCCCTCATGTTTCAGCACTTTCTTTTTATTCAGCACTTTCCAGCAGATTTCTATGTTACCTTGTAATAAAATTTAATCCTAGATGGGATTTAAACTCTAAGTTAATTGTTATTTCCTTGTTCAGATTTAGGGTTTCATAGCCACCACCATAGCCTCCATATATAAGTCTTATGATTATATAATGGAGGCAGCAACATTTTCATATATTCAGATTTTATCAAACTCTTTGAGTTATTCTCTACTATTGATTCTTTGAAGGATTCCTAAGTATTTCCTTAGTTTTCTTTGAGAATTCAGCTTGACTTATCACACAACATTCCATAGTTGTGTGTGGCGTCCTCTACCACATCAAGCGTTGATTGTACCAAGATTACCGCCTACATATAAGCGAGGGGTCAAGGTGTCGTTGGTGTTCATCTGACGCAGATTTTCAAATTGAGCAATTGTACCAAGATTACCGTCTTCATATAGGCGAGGGGTTGAGGTGTTGCAAGCAATCCACCATTCAATTTTTACTAGAAAACGATTTGGGCGACGACCACCTCACGCAAGCGTGCCGTGGAGTCTATCATTTGGTATCAAAGCTAAGTTCTCTAGCAAAATCTATCCTTCATTTTCGGATATGAGTTATTCTCTAAAAAAAAAGTGGCAAAAATTATGCATTATTTCTAACTATTGTTATCACTATATCCAGCAGCGATTAGCTCTTAAATTCATTATCAATTCCTTAATCGTGATGTATGTATTTGGAGGTTCACGCCTATTGTAATTGTTTGTTTTGAGGGAATCATTTGATTGTAATTGTTTGTGATAAGTTATTTCATTGAACTGAATTGGAAACTTTGATAGTATTTAGTGAATTCAAACAGAATCTGTTTAGATAGAATATTGTGAGGTAAAAGGCAAAGTGTGAGTATAATTGAGGGTAAAAGCCTATTGAGTGCAAACACGAGCAGTACCTTAATTTGAGAGAAACACGTAAGGGAGTGGTAAGGAAATTATTTTCTACTAATCTTTATTGTGCAGGAAATTATGTCTCATTCAAAGGATAAAATTGTTCTTGAAGAGCCAACATCTAATTTTGATCCAAAATTTATGATGGAGGCTATGATGAAAGAATTTTCTAGACAATTGGGAATAGCAATGGGACAAGTACACACGAACGCATTGATCAATTAAGTGATACCCGAGGAGAATCCTCTCAAAACCTTATTGGTGGGAGACCAAAGGGCAGGACTAAGCAAAAGGAAATTAGAACAAAGGAGACTTACTTTGATGTTGAACTTAGCGAGGAGGAAGAACGTGAGGCTGATTCCATACATCGAAGACAAGGGGGTGCTAGAGAATGAGGAGGTCGAGATAGAGAGGATAACAACTTGGATAGCATTAGAATGAAAATTCCAGCTTTTAAAGGAAGGAGTGATCCTGAGGCTTACAACGAATGGGAACGAAAAATGGAGTGGGTATTTGATTGTCATAGCTACTCGGAGCTTAAGAAAGTTAAGCTTGCTCTGCCACCCCGAATTTTCAGAATATGCAGTTACTTGGTGGGATCAATTAATGACCAATCGAAGGAGGTGTGGAGAAAGACCGATTGTGACTTGGGGAGGAATGAAAGCAGCAATGAGAAAGCGATTTGTGCCGAGCCATTATCATCGGGATTTGTTTCGTAATCTGCAGAATTTGAAGCAAGGAAGTAAAAGTATAGAGGATTACTTCAAGGAGATGGAAATGTCGATGGCTAGGGCTAACATTGTTAAGGATAATGAGGCTACAATGGCTCGATTTTCAGCGGGGTTAAATTGAGACATTGCTGATTTGGTGGAACGACAACATTATGTGGAGTTGGAAGATATGGTACACATGGCTATCAAAATTGAGAAGCAACTTAAGAGGAGAAGTGGCCAACGATCAAATTCTACTACAACTTCATCGTGGAAACCTAATATTGTAAGGCGAGAGGAGAGACCAGCGATGAACCAGCCTAAAGTGGAGTTTAAACCAGAAACGACTAATCGTGGAACACAAGGTAAAATTGAAAAACCTTCTTTTAGTCGTAATCGTGATATTGTATGTTTTAAATGTCAAGGCATGGGACATATTTCAAATCAATGTCCAAATCAAAGAACTATGTTGTTACTTGATAATGGAGAGGTGGAAACTGAGGGAGAAGATAGTGACACAGATTCTATGCCACCATTAGAGGAGGTAGATGATAGGGAGGTTGCTATACATGGTGAGATTTTTAGTCATAAAGGAGAGCACTTTAGTACACAGGTGAAAGAAGAAAGTAGTGAGTAAACGGGAAAATTTAGTTTCATACTCGTTTGTATGGTGAACTGGAAGATTTGTTGTGTTGTGATAGATGGAGGGAGCTGTACTAACGTGGCAAGTACTACCATGGTGGATAAATTGGGGCTGACTACATCCAAGCATCCACGACCATATCGTTTACAATGGCTTGATGACAGTGCTGATATAAAGGTGACCAAACAGGTGTTGGTTCCATTTTCTATTGGTCGATATGTTGATGAGATATTGTGTGATTGTGGTTCCTATGCAAGTGGGGACACTTGTTACTTGGTAGGCCATGGCAGTTCGATAGAAAGGTTAAACATGATGGTTTTTACTAATGAATATTCCTTTGCACACAATAAAAGGAAAGTTACTTTGTGTCCTATGTCACCACAACAAGTGCATGAGGATCAAATTCATTTGCAAAGAGATGTCCCAAAAAAAGATAGCGAAGAAAAGAAAAATTCAGAGGGGAAAAAACAAGAGAGAACAAGAAAGAGAGAAAAGAAAGGATGTTGAGAGAAAAACAAATATTTATGCAAAAGAGGAGTGACGTGAGGAGAGCTTTTGGTTTCTAAAGTGCCGCTGATTATACTTCGGTATAAGGAGGCGTTTTTTTTTTAAACTACTAAACGCTAAACGATTCAGTTTTGCCATAAGTGTTATTTTCATCTCTATTGCCAAAGATTAAAGGCGGACGTATGTCCCCGAAGGAATTACCACAAAATGATTACCACCAATTCGGGAGAAGAATAGAACATCAAAATTAGAATTATCTGTCTCCCCTGAGCGCAACCATATCCAACACCGACCGAGCATTACCGGGAAGCAATTCCCGAGGAGACAATAGGAATTGCAAAGGCAAGTTGACGAACGTCTAATGGACAAAGGGGTTTTTGGTGAGCGTGGAAAGCAATGAAGTCCCATGTGCGGGTTCCAGTATATTTTTATAGTGCCCTAAAAAGGCATGCGGAGGTGGGCGTTATGTGTACATTGATTCGTCGAGTGGTAAATAACATCACGGTAAAATATCGATACATCCCCAATATCCTAAGGTTAGATGAATGATGTTAGATGAATTGCATGGATCTTGTTGTGTTTTCTAAAATTGATTTAAAGAGTGGTTATCATCAGATTAGAATTGCAATTGAGGGAGATGAATGGAAAAAACTGATTTTAAAAAAAAAAACAAAATATGGGATTATAATGAGTGGTGTAGTCTTTACCTTTATGGTTAACTACATGCTGCCTCAGCAGCACGTTTCATGAGATTAATGAAACCATGTTTTTGTGTCCAGTTCATCTGGGTAAATTATATTGTGGTATAATTTTGATGATATTCTAATCTATAGCAAAAAACATGGGGTGAGCACATAGCCGTTGCATTTAAAATCTGTTTTATGATGTGGCTTAGAGAAGAAAAGATTAATATTGCTAACAACATGCTAGACAAAAAGTGCAGCCATTTTGTACGGAGCAGAGTTGTTGTTTCTTAGGTTTTATAGTTGTTAGTACCGCAGGGAGTACATGGGTGGTTGATGGAGGAGAAAATTACGTGCTATTCGAGATGATGGACCGATGTCCTACGAATGTAAGTCAAATGCGTAGTTTTTCATTGGGCCTACAGCAAGTTTTTTTAAACCGTCGATTCGTGAGGAACTTCAGCGGACATCAACAACACCGGAAATTAAATATATTTAAAAAAATAAAAACGGAAGTTGTAATCAAGAAGAGTGTTGGGTTTAAGTGGGGTGATGAAACAAGAAAAAGGCATTCCTGCTGATTAAAGGACTAATTGACTAATGCTTACCTTTACTTGTTTTTACCTGATTTTACTAAAACTTTTGAAATTGAGTGTGATGCTTCATGGGGGTTGTAGGAATTGGGAGTCTCGTGTTGAGTGCAAGAAAGTGAAGCCAGCAGCGTAACTTATAGTGAAAAGTTGAACGGGGCAGCCTTGAACTAATCCTACAAATGACAAGGAGTGATACGAGCTTTGGTTTGAGTCATTGAGACATGGCAACACTACCTTTTGGCCTAGAGGAGTTTTGTGAGTACACACAGATCATTGAATCATTGAAGTACTGTTCATAGAGCCAACACAAATATGAGAACCAATAAAAGGCATGCGCGAATTGGGATGGTAATTTAATCGAAAACATTTTCCAATATGTCATATTGTCGATATAAAATAAAGGTAAAGAGAATTTTCGTTGCTGATGCATTGTCTCGAAGGTAATGTGTTATTTGTCTATCTCTTTGAATACAAAATTGCTTGTGATTTGAGAGGAATTTAAGGAAATATATATTGATGACACATCCTGATTTTTGTGAGGAGTTCAAAATCGTGTGAAAAGAATGCTGTAGGTAAAACTACTATTAAAATTGGATGAATTCTTATTTCGAGAAAAATAGATTTGTGTATACCTGCATGTTTCTTTACCGTGGAGTTAGTTGGTTAGAGAATCACATGGGGGGGCGGTTTGATGGGTCGACTTCGGTGTTGAAAAGACCTTATCTGTTTTAACAAAGAACATTTTTATGTGGCCTTGCAACATAAAAGCGAGATGTAGAAAGAAATTATGTGATAGAATTGCATTAACTTGTCGTCGAAGCTACAGTCTCGTGTTCAAGCCGCAATGATTGTATCCACCATTGCCTATATCTAGTGGACTTTGATTGATTTATCTATGGGACTTTGTGTTAGGTTTACCTAGAGTCTAAGCGTGGTCATGATTCTGTATTTGTGGTCGTGGAATAGGTTTTTCAAAGAATGGCACATTTTTATTCCATGTCACAAGACTGAAGATGATAGGCATCCCAATGTTGCTGATTTTATTCTTTAAATGAATAGTGTGCGTATATATGGCAATAGGCCTAAAAAACGATTGTTTCTGATAGAGATACTAAGATTTTCTTGAGTTATTTTTGGAATGACATTGTGGTGTAAATTGGCGCCACATAAACTTCTATTTACAACTACTTTGTTTGTCACCCCACAAACTGATGGCCAAACTGAAGTAGTAAATAGGATTTTATCGGCGATTGTTTACGTGCTATCATATTAAGAAAAGAAATAATTAAGCATTGGGAGGAGTCTTTACCACATGTTGAGTTTGCATATAATAGAATCTGTTCATTCTGCTACTAAAGTTCTCACCCTTTTGGAGATTGGGTTATATGGTTTTTAATCCTGTAACAACCAGTGGATTTATCACCATTACCTGTTTCTTGAATTTACTAACATAACCAGGGATAGGAAAGAAAAAGGCTGAATTTGTTAAGCAGATACATGAGTAAGGCGAGACTCAACCATTAGAAAGGAGAGACGGAGGCAAATATGCTAACACAAGCCAATAAGGGTCGACGTCGAGTTGTATCTTTGAAGCAAGGAGATTGGGTATGGTTATCACATGCCGAATAAGAGACGATTTCCCTCAGCTCAAAGACACTCAAAGCTGCTTCCAAGAGGAGATGGGGTCGTTTCAAGTTCTTGAGCGCAATTAACGACAATGCCTACAATAACTAGAATTTACCTGGTGAATAAAATGTTAGTGGCCACATTCAATCTATCACTGATCTAAGTCTCCGTTTGATGTTGGCGATAATCTTTGAGTTCAAATAATCCTTCTCAATAGGAGGGGAATGACGAGGACATCCCTTAGCATCGGGAGTGATTGACACCCATACATCAAATTCGGATGCGTCTTCCCGGTTGGACCCTTAACAAGAGCTCGGGCCTAAACGTCTATCAAGGAGGGACTCAATGGGGTTGGATTCCAAATAATTTGGGAACGAGGTTGGAATAACTTTCAAAATCGAGTATTGACAGATTCCAAGTTCGTAGAATTTGTTACAAATGGCATGAGCCAATTTAGGAGCAAAATTTTCAAGCCAATTGCTGACTATTCTGCATCAGCCCAATTTAGAAGCAAAATGTCCAAGCCATTTGTGGTTTTACAATTGGATGGAGCCAATTTAGGAGCTTAAATTCCAAGCCAATTGTCAGAATATTTCTGCATCATCCAAATCATGAAGCTAAATACCAAGCCAATTGTGTTACACAACTGGATTAGCCAATTCAGAAGCAAAATTCCAAGCCATTTGCTGAATATTCTTCTGGCAACACAATTTTGGCATGTGATTCCCTCATATTTCAAGCACTTTCTTTTTATTCAGTACTTTCCATCCAGCAGATTTCTATGTTACCTCCTACGTGTAATAAAAATTAATCCTATATGGGATATTAACTCTAAGTTACTTGCTATTTCCTTGTTCAGATTTAGGGTTTCATAACCACTCACCCTAAGCCTCCAATATATAGGTCTTATGATTGTAATGGAGGCAGTAACATTTTCAAATACTCAGATTATTAATCAAACTCTTTGAGTTTATTCTCTACTATTGATTCTTTGAAGGATTCCTAAAATTTCCATAGTTTAACTATGAGAATTCAGCTTGACATTAACACACAACATTCCATAGTTTGTGTGTGGCAAATCCATTCCCCTTTTAACCCACCTCAAGCGTCGTTGATTGTACCAAGATTACCCGCTTACATATAAGCGAGGGGTCAAGGTGTCGGATTGGGTGTTTCATGCTGAGACGCATATTTTTCAAACGTTGTGCAATTGTACCAAGATTACCGTCTTCAATATAGCGCGTGGGGTTGAGTGTGTATTGCAAGCAAAAACCACCATATACAATGATTACTAGAAAACTGATTTTTGGGCGACGACCACCTCCACGCAAGCGTGCCCGGTGGAGTCTATCCAAGTATGTGTAACCCTAATCTATGATAAGACTTCACCTCATTTATAGATAAGGAAAACTTCTCCCTAAAACAATTTAGGATTAAGGATTTCTATTCTAATTAAACTCCTTTACTATTAAATTAAACTCCTAATCTAAATAGGAATTCATAAGTGAGTACTTCTATTAATTAATTTCCCAAATCCCTATTAGGAACAAAATAATAGTAATATTACAAATAATAAAAAGACTCCTCTTATTAATTTATATTTAATATTTAAAAAATATTAAATAATAAATATATAAGCTATATAAATTTAATTCTATCACCCATAGATTAAATTAAATAGACTTAACTTATTATTACAATTATGTCATTTACCTTCTTAAACAAATATTTTTCCTTTTGCGGTGTGACCCTTTAGGTTTCTCCATATTAAACCGGTTTGTGAATAAATCAATTAGAACAATTCTAATCTTATTTAAAAAATAAAATAAATGAAACTATTTAATTTATTTAAATAAATAACATTTTATTCTAAAATAAGAGTAAGCCCCCCCTTAGCGATCAAACACGGAACCTTTCCAGATAATATAGATTTTCACATTAATCACAAAAGAACATTTCAGTGAATAGTTACAATGTACCCCAATTAAAAAATATAAGACATAGAAATTACTGTCAGGAATCTTATTTTATTATAATTAATATGCATTTTCGATTCCCAAATGCACAACTTCTAATTAATGCAAATTAAGAAACTCCTTTCTAATATCATTCTGCCTTGGCCAAGGTCTACTAAGTTGACATTTATTAAATCACATAGGACATTTATTTTTTTTATTTTTTTGTTAATGTGAAGTTTTCCACCCGCAGGGTCGACCCCTAAATTCTCCTCAGCCCAATACCAGAGCGGTTTGCTAATCCGACTTGCGCCAGGGGTACCAGAGGCCACAGTAGAGCAATTTTTAGTGCCTTTCCAAATGTTACTAGTGGGAGTCGATCCTGAGTCGTCCGGATAACGGTTCGTTATGCCCAGGGCGGCTTGCCAAACCACTTCTGCGCCACATGTTGTGGTTCACATAGGAACATTTATAATCTTTTACTAGATGTGGTAGATTCTTTGTTGATTATACACCTATCTCCCATGTACAACTTATTATACTCAATACATACCCTTTGATATAACCCCTAAAGGTCTTAACGGACATGTCCAAAGTATAACTCCCCCCCCCCAATCATACTACAAGATACTATGATGATCTCAAGTTCCAAGGATCACTTGTACCTACTAGCACTAGAGGAATATCCCTATAGACCAGACGAGTAAAACTCTATTAGGTATTCCTTAGCGAGCCACGTTAATGTGAACTTAAACTCCAATAAGCACCTACATAACTGATTTAAGTGTCTCCAAACAAATGATTAAATGAGATCAATTATCCTCTATCATAAGAGCAAGCAACTTATGTACATAAATCTAAGATTCCGGATTCACACTAATCCCCTTTTTAGTACTCCAATGATTAGGTAACTGACTTTAGTTTATTAAGCCATTCACAGAATTTAGATCTCATTATCATGATCATCATCATGATTCTAAAAGCATTGCTTAAAACTATGGGTTTATTACTAATCTTAAATAACAGCACTATGTAAGATAAAGTAAAATGCCCTTAAATACATTTATTTCTAAATGAATAAGATTAACAATGTATATACTACATCATATCACATATAATTGGCTTATGGTGCATACTACTTTCAATCTACCCACTTGCACTAAAGCCAAACGCTATGGGTATCTCAATACTACATCTTCTCTAAGTGACGATCAAAACGTTGTTGTGTTATAAAACTTTAGTAAATGGATCTGCAATGTTGTCTTGAGAGTCCACAACGCTCCATGAGTGACGTCTCCTCATTCATAGATCTTTCTAATCAAATGAAAATGCCGGCAACACGTGTTTGGATTTCTGATGAGAACTGGGTAACCTTATCCTGCGCAACAGCTCCAGTGTTGTCAAAGAATAAAGGTACGACGCCTCTAATGCTCATGAACCACTCTAAGTTCAGTTATGAACTTCTACATCTAAACAGCTTTCCAATACAACTTCACTTGCTCTATGGTACTCTGCCTCTGTCACTAAAATCAGCAACTGATTTTGCTGCTTGGAACCTTTCGCATCTCACTGAAACGGATTTACTGTCATCATGGTCCGTTTTTGAAAACCTGAGTCTGTATAGCCCTCTAATTTCAATTTCAGTCCCATCGTAGACAAGAAATAATATCTTTAGGTTCTTCTTAAGAACTTTAGGATGTTTTTTTCACTACCTTCCAGTGCTCTGATCTCCTGGATTCGACTAGATATCTGCTTGTTACACTAAGTGCATGTACGACATCTAGTCAAGTACATAACATACCGTACAATATCGATCCTATTGCTGAAAGCATAAGGAATCTTACTCATACGGTCTCTCCTCAGGTGTCTTTGTGGCCTATTTTCTTGGAGAGATGTATTCCCATGGCTCAATCGGGCATGAGACCTCTCCTGGAATTCTTTCATGCTAAACTTCTTTTAGCCTCAAGTCCATGTACTTTCCTTGGGACAAGCCTAGCATCCTTTTAAGATCTATCTCTATAGATCTTTATTCCCCAAATATAGGATGTCTCACCCAAGTTCCTTCATGGAGAAGTGTTTAGATAACTAATTTTTGATCGACTGTAGCAAAGGAACACACATTCCCCTATCAGTACTATATCGTCTACATAGAATACTAAGGAATGAAACAGCGCTCCTCCACTAACCTTCATGTACACCCAGAGGTTAATCCTCATTTTTGGAGAGATAAAATCAAACCCTTTGAATATCTCATCCCCCCCAAAAAAAAAAAAAACGGATGTTCTATCTTCGAGAAGCTTG